>JADDOH010000471.1:0-125670 GCA_016648135.1 Agrypnia vestita
AAAACGGTTAATACGATGTCTAATTGATAGTGCATCGCAAAATCATTTGCTCACAGTAGCGTGCTGTGATGAGTTAAATTTAAAAATCTCGCCGCTTTACAATGCGGTCCTCAAGGGTGTAGGCAATAGCTCGCGTCCAATAAAAGGATACACTAATTTCATCATACAATCACGAGTAAATTCACAGACTTACAATATCCAGGCTTTGGTTGTTGACAAAATCACCAATAACCTACCTGTGCAATACATTGACACGGCAAATCTGGCTTATTTAAAAAATGTTCAACTCGCTGACACGGATTGGAATATACCGAAGCCGATCGATTTAGTTTTAGGTGCAGAATTTTTCCCGTATCTTTTATTAGGTGGTCGAATAAACGCACCCTCTCCCGCTCCGCCGTTGTTAGAAACGACTTTAGGCTACATCATAATGGGCGAGATGTCTATGGAAAATCCCAAAAAGGAAGATTCTACTTTAACTCTTCTATCTCTAAATGATGGTGATTTACAGACTTCTCTGCAAAGTTTTTGGCATCTAGAAGAGATTCCAACTAGGCAGTTCCTGAGCCCCGAGGAGACGACCTGCGAAAGGTTATACAGCGCATCTGTAAATAGAGATGAGGCTGGACGTTACTCGGTCGCATTACCTTTTCGTGGAGATTCAAAGGAATTAGGTAATTCACGAAATACTGCGTATCGCCGACTTATCGCTCTAGAGAAGAAATTCAAACAAGAACCAAAACTTCGTGAAAATTATAATAACGTAGTAAACGAATACATTGAAAGGGAGTATTTAACTGAGATTACCGCAATCGATGTCTCAAACCAGGGTTATTACATACCGCATCATGCCGTCACACGCCCAGATAAGCCAATGCCGCGAATTGTACTCGACGCAAGTTCAAAAACCCATACTGGGAAATCATTGAATGATGTATTATATGCTGGGCCTAACTTACAAGCAAACCTTTTCTCTCTTTTACTTGAGTTCCGGTTATTCCCTGTAGCTATGACCGCGGACATAAAGCAGATGTATTTACAAATTGGTACATTTCAAAATGATCGTAAATATTTAAAGATATTATTTCGTTTTAGCGACTATAGCAACGAGACGATCAGAGTATTTCAATTCAACCGCCTTCCATTTGGCCTCAAACCTAGTCCGTATTTAGCTTTGCGTACTATTCGTCAGCTAGCATCAGACATGCGCTTTCAGTACCCTGATGCCGCTGCAGTCGCCGAGTCTAAACTTTACATGGATGACTTGGTGCATTCAATGCCTGACGACGAATCGGCCATCCGCACCTCTCGAGAGTTAATCTCGTTATTCAAATCAGGATCCTTTGAATTAATTAAATGGTCGAGTAATTCTTTGGCATTACTCAATGACCTCCCGCATTCTCATCGAAGTTCAGTGGATTTCACAAATGAGAACAACAGTACTAAAGTTCTCGGTTTATCTTGGGAACCCGCTGAGGACAATTTCTTCTTAACAACTCTGCAGGTCCAAGAGACATGTACAAAGCGAAGCATACTTTCATTAGTGGCTCGTTTGTTTGATGTTCTAGGCATCGTGGCCCCAGTAATCCTGTATGCCAAATTGCTCATTAAGGAGCTCTGGTTGTGCGATATTGGTTGGGATGATGTACCTCCTGAGAGCATCATTCAACGCTTCACTGCACTTACGAGTGAATTTCACTTGCTCTCGACTTTGAGAATTCCGCGCCATATTGGTGTTCTAAAGGACAGTACAGTTTGCATCGTCGCCTTCTGCGATGCGAGTATGAAAGGTTATGGTTGTGTCATTTATTTGCACTCCACAGATTTAACCGGGAACGTATCAGTCAGGTTATTGTGTTCCAAGTCTAAGGTTTCACCAACAAAGATAATTTCACTCGCTCGTTTGGAGTTATGCGCTGCCCTTTTGATGTCGAAGTTAATAAAGACTGTTCGGGATATTTATAGTTCACGCATCACCATCGCAGGAACATATGCATTCTCGGACGCTACAATTGCCTTGTCATGGATCCACTCTTCCCCGCATAGATGGTCCGTATTTGTGAGCAACCGCGTAGCTCAATGCCAGGAAAATGTACAACCCCAAGATTTCTATCATATCGCAGGCATTGAGAATCCTAGTGATTGTCTATCTAGGGGCATGTTACCATCTCAATTGGTAACCCATGACTTGTGGTGGAACGGGCCTGTATGGCTACGTTCTGTCATTTCAAGTTGGCCTATCCAACCATTCTTACCTACAAAATATGAGGTACTCCCGGAATTTAAATCCACAACTTTGATTACCGCTAAGATTGTACCTTGTAGTTTTTACGAATTAGCTCAAAATATCTCTCGTTGGGATAAACTTCTGCGCATCATCGTATACTGCCTCCGTTTTATGAAAAGATTACCTCGTTCCCCAGCAATTGGAGTCGCTGACTTACTTGCTGCTGAAAACACGGCTATTCGTGCCGTTCAAAATGTTCATTTTGCTAAGGAAATGGCGGATCTAAAAGGAGGAAAAGGCTATTCTAAAAGGTTAAAACGTCTTAGTCCTTTCATAGATGAGGATGGTATTTTGCGGATTGAAGGAAGATTATCCAATTCAGGTCTTCCTTTCGAGGCAAAACATCCTGCTCTGCTCCCAAAACATGACCACGTAGTCGCCCTTATAATAGATCACCATCACCAATTGCATCTTCACACTGGGCCAGGATTACTTTCATCAATCCTTCGTCAACGCTTTTGGATTCTTTCCGGAAGAAGCGTTATTAGATGGAGAGTGAGAAAATGTAATAAATGCTTTCGCGTTTCTCCTCTACATCCCACGCCTAAAATGGCTAATTTGCCAGCCTGCCGAATTCAGGAAGCAAAGGCTTTTACACACACAGGGGTAGATTATGCTGGTCCGCTAAATATAACACTCCAACGCAAGCGTGGACAAAGGTCGCAAAAGGCCTACATCTGTATTTTTGTCTGCTTGACAACTAAAGCTGTTCATATCGAACTAGCATCAGATTTATCCTCGGACATCTTCCTAGCTGCATTCAAACGTTTTATAGCACGTCGAGGACCCGTATCTTGTCTGTATTCCGACAACGGCTCGAACTTCATAGGTGCCAAGGCACAGTTAGATGAATTTTATAAATTAATCTTGTCCTCGGACTATCAAAACGCTATAAAGGATGAGCTTATTAAACGACGCATTTGTTGGAAATTAATTCCACCGCATAGCCCGCACTTTGGAGGGATCTGGGAAAGCAATATAAAATGTTTTAAAACACATCTATACCGCGTAATCGGAAGTCAGTTGTTGACTTACGAGGAACTCTTCACAGTTCTTACACAGATCGAAGCGTTGCTCAATTCCCGGCCACTTTGTGTTATGTCTGAGGATCCGTATCCTGAGGCGCTGACACCAGCACATTTTTTAATGTCATCACCACTCCAGTATCTTCCGGTATCGGACATTGCTGACGATACGCGGAGTCTTTGTACACGCAAACAACTACTAGATAACTTAGTTAGGTCATATTGGAAAAAATGGCATCTAGAGTATTTACACACTCTACAAGTCCGACAAAAATGGTGTACTCCAGATAATCCCGTCACCGTCGGTAAAGTCGTGCTAGTGGGTCAGGATAACGCACCACCGCTTAGCTGGCCTTTAGGAGTAATCTCTCAAATATATCCAGGTTCAGATAGTGTAGTGAGAGTTGCTCTAGTGAAAACTGAATCCGGTTTTTTCAAGCGACCAGTGGTGAAACTTTATCCTCTCCCGACCCAATAAATAGCTCTTAGTTATATATTATTTTTATTTATTTTTTTCACGCCTCTTAGTGTACAATAGCTCTTAGTTATATATTATTTTATTTTATTTTCATTCACGCCTCTTTGTTATTGTTCGATGTATTAATTACTTATATCGCAGCATTTACGTGCTTTTCTTATTTGCGTTTCATAATTTACCGCTGAATATGTCAGATTGACACATTTTTAATTTACTCATATATTATATATCGGGACTGATATTACGCTGTCTCTCTTTTTTCTATATCATAATTTAGTCGTTATTGCGATAAGGAAGTTGCATCATGCGTTCGGATGATTTTTTATTAATTTTGTAAGCTCTGTGAGCTTCCAAGGCGGGGAGCATGGTCGGGCCATATCTATATTTGGAATGTATAGCGAACGCCTTTCATTGAGAAATTAGGCAAGCCGCGTTACCTGTCTCCGCCAATGACGCGAGACCCAGCAGGGCCGGCAGTAGTACATATTGGACCGCCGCTGTGAGTACATACTCGTTCGCCATCGCCGCCGTGTGACATTTTTTACGCACGTTCCGCAATAACCTCAATTTGTCGTTCGATCTTAAAACCGCCTTTTCAAATCCGTTCTTCGCAGTGGATTTGTTTACATTATTGGTGAAGACGGCCACCCGCATCTACAGTCCACTCAATCGCATTTCATCAGGTCGCAGTTCAATAAATCGAAGATAACCAGGAGGTAAGTGTCTTGCATGTTTTCTCAGTTACGGGCCTTTCGCTACGTATTGGACATCTTGCTTGCCCCTTGGAAGTTTCCGTATAGTTGGACGCTCAAAGCGCACCATTTAAACCATAACCTAACCGCCTCACCAACCATCTGTGTTCCTTTTCACTTCTACATCCAGAAATGGTAGTTTATTTTCTTTTTCTATCTCCATGGTGAATTTTAATTTCTTGTGCAGCGTGTTGAGGTGTTCGAGAAAGTCCT
This sequence comes from Agrypnia vestita, assembly GCA_016648135.1. Taxonomy (NCBI): domain Eukaryota; kingdom Metazoa; phylum Arthropoda; class Insecta; order Trichoptera; family Phryganeidae; genus Agrypnia; species Agrypnia vestita. The sequence goes on from JADDOH010000471.1 coordinate 4,756, forward strand.
GTAATTTTTCTTTCCCGTAAGGCCAGATTGCAAACACGTCATCAACATACCTCCACCAAATCTTGGGGATCAAAGTTGCTGTATCTAGAGCCGTTTCTTCGAATTTCTCCATTACGAAGTTTGCAATTACTGGAGAAAGTGGGTTTCCCATTGCTACATCTTCCACTTGTTGGAAAAGTTCACCCTGAAATGAAAAGTATCCACTTGTTAGGCAGTGTCGAAAAAGTGCGCACATGTCTTCCTCATAGACTTCTTCCAAAAGACTCATAGCATCGTCCACAGGCACATTTGTGAAGAGAGATATAACGTCAAAACTGACTAGTATATCATCACTTTCTATCTTCACGTTTTTCAGCATTTTAACAAAATGTGCGGAGTCCTTCACCCACGAAGATGTCTTCCCGGTCTGCATCTGTAAGAGACTGGCCAAGTGTTGCGACAACTTATATGTCGGCGCTCCTATTGCGCTCACAATCGGTCTTAACGGAACTCCATCCTTGTGAATCTTAGGCAGTCCGTACATCGCTGGTGTTTTGGACGCTTGCATAAACAATCTGTAGTGTAATTCGACCGGAATGCTCGAGGCTTTAACCAGCTCTCTAGTTTTTCGGTCAATTTTATTTGTTGGATTCTTCTTAATCCTTTTGTATGTGCTGCTGTCCAATAATACACGCATCTTCGCTGTGTAGTCCCTTTGGTTAAGAATTACAGTCGCGTTCCCTTTATCTGCTGGAAGAACCAGGATATCATCGTTCGTGCGAAGGCTTTTCAATGCAGCACGTTCTTCTCTGGTTATATTGGGACGTGGCGGTTTAGCTTTTCTTAATATAACGCACGTGTCCTGTCGAATTTCCTCCGCAATGGCCACCGGAATCTTCCGCAAAGACGCTTCTACGCCACAAATAATATCGTCTACTGGGATTACCCTTGGTGCTATGGCGAAGTTTAGACCTTTTGCCAATACAGATATTGTCGCCTTGTCCAATGGATGTCCCGATAGGTTCTTCACCACCTTCGCAGAATCTAGCTCTTTCGTCGCGTGTTTCTTATTCCGGTTTAAAGATTCAAATTTGCGTTTCTGTCGCGACTCCACCAGTTGTTTGTTGCGCCATGCTTGCATCGATGTCATCTTGTCCACTCTCGTCCAATCGTCACAAGACAATGTTCCACTCAGGCTCAAAAGGTCGTAGAGGATCCTAGTGACTTTATCCAACTCCAACCGTGTGCTGCATACTCGTTCTCTTATAAGGGCAGCCTCAGCTCGTTGAAATACTCTCTCCGCTTTCTCCGTATAGATATGTCGTCGTATTTTTATGAAATTTGGTGTTGCCGACTGTGCTTTACATCTCTGTAGAAAAGCTAAGTTGCTAAGCAGCTTTTCTTTCTTACTTCGTAAGCTCTCCAGTCGGCGTGTATTTAGATAAACTTCCTCCCCATAGAGGTTCGTTAAAAATGTCCTTAGGTTTTCACAGCCGTTCAGAATCTTCTGTGTATAGTTTTCTGGGATATTCTGCCGTGTGTATGTGACCTCTCTGGCCAACGTTTCGGATCCCATTGCAGGGTCCATCATCAGGGCTGATGTGATGAGTGAGTGTTGAAGTGTAGGTTAAGTATTACCTTGCAATACCGTACCGAAGTCAAGGTGTCTCCAAATTTGTGTTATGTTAAATACTGGATTGCAGTACCGTGTGACCGACGTTCTCCAAATTTGTGTTATGTTAAATACTGGATTGCAACCCTTGAGACCGACGGTGTTTATACGCTCGATTGTCAAAATTGCGACAAAGTGTATGTGGGACAAACAGCACGCACGATTTCAAAGAGGGTTGATGAGCATAAAAGAGCATGCAAACTCGGTCACCCGGAAAAATCGGCATTGGCTGAGCACTTTCTAGATACGGGCCACCATTTTTCATTTGAGCCAAAAATCTTAGGAAAGCCCAAAAGTCACCATACGCGCCTGGTCAAAGAAGCAATTGAAATATACAAGCACCCGGTAAACATTAATAGGGATGACGGTCTTAAGTTAAGAACATCGTGGTATCCGGCGCTGCAGGATAAATCAAATAGACGATCCGCACAGTCCGACATCCGTTAGTAGATATATAAAATACTACATGAAGACACACACCTTGCTTTCGACATGGTACTGCAATCCAGTATTTAACATAACACAAATTTGGAGACACCCTGACTTCGGTACGGTATTGCAAGGTAATACTTAACCTACACTTCAACACTCACTCATCACATCAGCCCTGATGATGGACCCTGCAATGGGATCCGAAACGTTGGCCAGAGAGGTCACATACACACGGCAGAATATCCCAGAAAACTATACACAGAAGAAAGTATAATTAATATACCTATACACTTAGCTTTTATTGACTCTCAAAAAGCATTTGACTCAGTTGAAAGGTGGGCAATCATCGAAGCACTCCAAAACGCATGAATAGATTCTAGATATATACGATTAGTAAACTTTATATGAAAGTGCAAAAAAATTCAAAAAAGACAAAAAAAAAAGAGTAGCTTGTTGGTCTTGTGGTTAGGACACTGGCCTCGTGATCCAAAGGTTGCGGGTTCGAACCTCACTCCAGACTAGCAAGTTAGTCCTATTTTCATAGCACAAGCGTTTAGCTTAGTTTGAAAATAGTAAGAATATTGATGTGACACGTATTCCGTGTTCACATCTCTATTTTTTTTAAAAAAAGAAAAAAAAAAAAAAAGATTGTTATAATTGACGATGACACTAGAACTGAGAAAATAAAAATAGAAAAGGTGTCCGACAATCTGGCAAGGTGATACATTCTCGCCTAAACTCTTCGCGTTTGCCTTAGATGATATATTTAAGACCCTTAATTGGAATAACAAAGATGTGAAGGTAAATGGCATATACTTAAGTCACCTAAGATTTTCTAACGATATAATAGTTGTAAGTGAATATATCAACGCTATGATAAACGAACAAATGATAAAAGAACTATATGAGGCTTCGAGCAAAGTTGGTCTTAAGATGAACATAAAGAAAACAAAAATGTTTAGTCCAGAAAACAAAATCATCACAATCAATAACAATAGTATTGAAATAGTAGATGAATATATATAACTGGGATACAAGATAAAAATGAACAAAGAAAACCAAACAGCAGAATTGCCAAGACGAATTTGAATGAGCTGGGCTGCTTTTGGCAAACTCAAACATATTTTCGAGAACAAAGAGATCCCAATTAGCCTTAAAAGAAATGCCTATAAATCGTGCATACTGCCAATGATGACGTATTGAGTAGAGACAATGGCCCTTCCAAAGAAAAGTGTAGAAAAGCTCAAATGCACGCAACGATCCATGGAGAGATCCATGCTTGGAATAAGCCTAAGAGGTACAATAATAAATTATGAAATTAGGCGCAAAACTAGAGTAGTAGATATCATGGATCGGATAGCGAAGCTAAAATGACAATGGGCCGGGCATGTTGCAAGGCAGGATGCTACAAGATGGATTCCCATAGGTCTGAAATGGAGACCTTGGGAGAATAAAAGAGGCGTCGGAAGACCTCAAAAGAGATGGGCCCACGACATAACACTGTGGGGGGAAAGAAATGGCTACAATTAGCAAACAACAAGGAAGGATGGAAGAGTATGGATGAGGCCTTTGTTCAGCACTGGAGAGATGAAGGCTAAAGAAGAAGTAGAAGAAGAATATTTCTACATATTAAATAATATCTGAATGTACATACTTGACAATAATCTGTAAAAAACATAAGATTTGATTAATTGTTGACACTAAAAATGGAAAAACAACGTATTACGTTCATGCGTTTTAAGCGTAATCACAATATAGATGTCTTCAGAATGTAATTACTGGATTTTAGCCGCACAAGAATTACGATTAATTAACATAAATTATTGATGTCATCACTCTAGGGATGCTTCTAACTCTTTATATAAATAGCTTTGTCTATTTGAGACATCCGGGCCAATAGAGCGCCTTCGGCTGAGAGCAATGCGGGTCCTCGTCCATAATGACAGTCACTGGGACGCGACAGACTAGCGCCAGGGTAGGTAACGTCATCACTCGGGGTCGTCGGTCATGCCGATCGTCTATGCATCTAAAAGGCCCTCTTCAAGGCCGTCAAACTGGTATTTCTCATATTATATTTTGTATTTTTAAATTATTAGGAGTATGTTCAAAAATATTATAAGTTATCTCAACTTATTTTTTCCATTAAAAGAGACGCTCTAGCGTCAATTTAGAAAAACTTATGCTGAAATATTATAAATATTTCATATTTCTCTGATAAGAGAAATTCATGCAAATTATACTTAAGAAAGGAAAAATAACTCATTCGGAGCACCCGGCTAGACATCGGCGCGCCCCGTCATGTCTCGTGCGACAAGACTCTGATTCTGAGCGAGCTGGCATCCCAATCAGGTCAGACGCAAGAGAAATGTGGATAAATTCCACGACGCCTTTCCATTAGTTAATGGCTGCAGTGGTAATGACGTCACCGACTATGTGACGCCGGCCGGTCGCCCGCATGAAAGATGGTCTACTCCATTCGTGGCGACCGTGTCGAGTCATGAAGCTCGCCTTCGTTAAGTTCTGAAAAGGACCTTTTCAGGGCCACATCTGATCCAGTCCGAAACACCGAAACACTGTACCTACATAAAATGACATATTACTTGTTGTTACACCATTTTACGATGAAATTCTGAAAAAATATTTTATTTTTGTCTAAGTCGGACTTTATTGTGCAATAACTTTTTTCACACAGCGATTTGGGACTTCCCGCCATAACAATAGTTAAAGGACAAGTACATAAAAAACCTTTACAATGATATGTATCATGTTGTTATTGGTTCCTAGGCCAAAATACCCGTTCTCCTTTATTTTCAACTTTATACTTAACCCGTGCAACGCCGGGTACGAACAGCTAATAAGTTACTAAAAATAACTTTTGGCATTATTCATGTTTTTTTTTATTTATTATGTACATCAGAACGTATATACACTCGACTTAAAACCTTTGTTCTTATGTAAAAGCGATAAGCTGAATTTTTTACAATAATTATAAAAATATAAGCATTAATCGACAGGCCACGGCCAAAAAATTCGTTTGTAATGTCTTAAATCTGAGTAGTTTGTAGGTGTAGTGGCCATGATGATCGCCTAGTGATCTGGTGGTTGGTGGTTCGAGCACCATTCCAAGACACCGGTTTAGTTTAAGAATAGTAAGAATATTCTCTATTAAAAAAAAAGATCAATTGATTCTGAATAGTTATATGTAAGCTGAATATATTTTGTTACAAGTATAAAGCTAGCATTATTATGATAAAACTGTACTAAAATAATTAATAAATCTTCAATTTTAATAATGTTATAAATTTTTTAATTTGCATCATTTTGTTTTTTGATATTTTTAGACGCTTTTTATTCATATCAGATGATTTTAAACAAAATATTTTATTTACAAATTTTGATTTTTTTTTAAAAGAAGCTAATTCTTATTTAAAAATTAAAATTCCAAAGCAAAGAAACTGATAACGAATTTTTTGGTCGCGGCCCATTTCTTAATAATTGTAAATAATGTTCAGTTATTTACTTTTATATAAGAAAAAATGTTTTATCTAAGTCCTCGTCCTAAAAATAAAAAAACGTGCTAGCCTTCCAGTAGTCGCATATGATGTGTAACATTTGACATCTCACAATTTAAATATCAATTGAGCAACGACATAAATTAACCTCAAAATGTAAAACAGCTAAATATGGAAATATTTATCCGAATAATTATTCATTATTACTCACTTGCATTTTAATGAGCTGCACTTTTTTGAGACACTTATTATTAAAAATTCATTTATAAAGTAGAAAGCGATAACACAAGTTTAGTAAAGCATAATATAATGAAAAATTAACAGTTTGTTTGCTCACCACATCAGCAAATGAAATACAATCCACTTATTAAAGTCCAATCTGATAAAAAATAGTAATCTTTCAATACACCTTTTAAAATGTTTTTAAATATTACAAAGTTGGTTTTAATAATTAATATAAAACGTCTTTATACATTTTTAGTTTGTATACACAACCCAAACCAAATCGTAAAATAAATAAAACTTCAAGTTGTTCGTGTTTGTTCGCTAGTCTAGGAAACTTTTGCAGTGGGGAATTAAAAATGTAATTTAAAACGTAATTAAAATTTATAAGAATAATGTAAAAGTTCATAAAAGTGCTGGTAATAAATTAATAATCATATATTGTATATACATTTAATAGATTGAAAACACATTCGAAGGTTATTATTGCAGATGTGTCAAATCAAACACATACAAAGCGACGTATCTTTATTATAATTGGCCTAAAAACAATGCGTTCAGTGCACAACATTTCCATTGCCAGTTTAAAAAATAATAAAATTGTATCAGCGACAGCTGATTCCTTAAAGCTAGTTGTTCATTACAACAGTACAATTTCTTCCTCAAATAAAGTGCCATGTAATCTTGTTATCTATAAATCTTCATAAAATATTTATACTTTGTGCTCTCATGTCACCCTATGAACATCTATCAGGTTCAACAACGTAACGTAACTGCTGAATCTGGTCGTCAAAACAAATTAATATGGTTGTTTTGTTCCTACATAACTCTTCTGCATAACTAAGAATGTATTCAACATTTTTGAAGGCAACACCCGCATGTTTACCTGCGGCGGCACCATTATCAATGACCGCTACATCCTCACTGCGGCTCACTGCATCACCGATCTCGGGAACAAGGTCCTCGCTGGAGTCAGGGTGGGGGAACACGACTACTCCAAAAAGCAAGATTGTGAGACGTTCGGGTCAACCTACTGCAATCCCCCAGTGCAGGACTTTCTGATAGAGAAGGTCATTCCGCATCCTGGCTTCGTCAGCTCTGGAGCGACGGGGCTCCCTCGTCTGCAGAATGATATTGGGTTGCTCAGGCTGCGGGGAACAATCGACTTAAAACGAGGTAAGAAATATTTGATCCCCGAACAGATCTGGCTCCGTCAGCTCTGGAGCGACGGGGCTCCTTCGTTTGCAGAATGATATTAGGTTGCTTAGGCTGCGGGGAACAATCGACTTAAAACGAGGTAAGAAATATTTGATCCCCGAACAGATCTGGCTCCGTCAGCTCTGGAGCAACGGGGCTCCTTCGTTTGCAGAATGATATTAGGTTGCTTAGGCTGCGGGGAACAATCGACTTAAAACGAGGTAAGAAGTGTTTGATCCCTAAACGGATATAATCGGAGTCGCTAGAAATGAAGGGGTGGTTCAGGGAGACCTGATCACAATAATCATCGGATCTGAAGAGATGTCTCGTACTTCTCTTCTAAATGTAAAGAAAGGTACTTACCTTTGGTCACAGATAGTCTCACATACCTAATTCTCTGTTTGATCCTTTTTCCAGATCTGAAGGAGACGCTTCCGTTTGTCACACTATACACAAAATGATTCACTGTTTGATCACTTCCTTGGATCTAAAAGAGACATTTCCTTTATCACGCTACTCAAAGTCCCGTTTGATACCTTGTCCTTGTCAGGATCTGACAGGGATACTTTCCTTAATAAAATGACTTACAAAATAGTTAAGAAAATATCACAGATGTTTCCCTTTTCAGGCCTTCACTGATTCTGATTACATCAAATAATATTCAAAGAGGGCCGGATAGCGCCCTTCTACAACTACACAAATCATTCGAGTATCATCCAATAGATGGTGCTCTAACAGGAAAACGTATGTAGATACATAATAAACTTTAAAAATAAATTTCTATGTAAACTTCATTAGGGTGGAAAAATCAGTTTCTAACAAACTACGCCGTTCCTCTGCAAGAGTAGGTAGAGGACAGAATACCACACTCTCCTGGCATGCCTCTTTTGCCTCGCTCACTCACAAACTGATGTATCACTGAGCGTGCTGAAAATATTCTCATATTATCTGATAGAACCAGGTCTTTCGAAGACGCCCTATTTCCATCAACAATCGTCCAAAATATTTAAATATACCAAATCAACAACTAAGCGATCATTTCTTTATTCTATTTACTACGTTATATTCGTCATCGTTTCGTCAGGAATTATTATTCGTCAGGAAATTTTAATTGAATCAAAATCATAAAAATTGAAACACATCGAAAGAATACACCATATTACCAATTGAGAAAATGGTATTTGAGAAGAAAAGTACAAACTATAAAAGTAATATAATGTAGAAAAATACTATTTTTGATAATATGATAATGATAAACTATTGATAATCAAATACTACTAATCGATTATACGATTATAAGAAAAAATTTCATGCCTTTCTGAGATCAATGATCTCGGTATTGTCTTTGATGCCAGACTGACTTTCTCAAGTCACATAAACCAACTAGTTACAATGTGTTATAAGCTATTAGGTTTCGTAACACACATATCAAAAGAATTTTTGAATGAGAAGTGCATCGAGCATATGTGCAATTTCATTATTCGCTCAAAATTGGAATATGGAATGGTAGTTTGGGCCCACACCAAAGGAAATGCATCGACATGATTGAGCAGATTCAAAATAAATTCTTGCATTACTTGGACATGCGCAGAACAGGAAATTACCGCAGCCTCGAGTCGCGCAGACAGGAGGGCCTGGTTATGTTGGAGGTGAAAATTTTAAGAAATATAATTGACACTCCGAACTTGCTACAGAATTATGCCGTTTGTACCAAATAATTAATAGGGAAATCGAGGTCACGCGCTATTTCATGTCCCAAAATGCAGAACGGATGTAATGAATAAGCACCGTAACGCATAGTGTGCAACTCCTAGTGAGGTTCGAACCCGGGACCTATGGATAACGAGTCGAGAGTCCTAACCGCAAGACCAACAAGCCACTAGTCAAGTTTCGAGAATAACCGAATCTCTCATCGACGGGTGAAGTTTTAAACTATTAACGTAGTTTGTGTTTTTAACGCAATTTAATGACCATCATTAATAATCTCTACAACGTTAATACTAAATTCATGTAGAGCTTTTCAAAGCCAATCTACTGCTAAACTTTTCTGGGCGCAATAAACAAAGTGTTGTATGTTGTAAATAGCCAACGTCTGTAGAACGCATAAGGCACCGTATGATGTTGTAGAAGTCGAAGCGGAGCTTAAGAAAATAGTTCCAATACTGATTTATGCAAGTTAACTCTTAACTGGAAAATGAGGAATGGAATTAGACTGAATGCAGTGGAAACGAGATAAATATGTCCAAACAGTAATTTTATTATATTCTTTAAGACAAACCTTTAAAACAAATAGGCGATTCTGTGGCTTGTGAGTCTGTTGACACGCAACGACTTACTCACTTGAAACAAAATCATCGCGTAGCTTCACTCTGGAAGCTCTATCTTCCAAGGCGAGGAGATCCTTAACTAACGAGACTCAGCAACGACTCGTAAAAATCACACAATTTGTCTGGAAACGAATTACACACTGGAAAAATATATTATTAGTCTTTTTGAAAATTGATTTTGGATGTTTTTGTGTGTGACTCGTAGAAAACTCCAAGCCCGTCTGCTTGCCCACGAACCGGAATCTTCAGGAGATGAGCCTGGCTTGGGAGACCCTGGAGCTGCCCGGCTGGGGGCTGACGGACAAGGACGAGAATGGCAACCTCCTGGCGAAGGGTGACCGCCCCAGTACGGATCTACTCAAGATATACGTGCCCGTGGTCTCCAACAAGAAATGCGGAGACATTTATAATAGGCAAGTGCTTAAACCATCGCTGTTAACATGTTATTCTATCCGATATTGTACATTCCGGTAAGATCCATCGAATTTAAAAGTGATATTTTGTTATGAAAAAATAAACGATTTTATGTTGTTTTTTGAAGGTTAGATTTGAGTTAGAAATTTAAATGTTTCAATGCCTTTTGCTAGCGTAATCAGTGTGAACATAACTCTCAATATCTCATTAGGCGTTTGGTTACTTAATAGTTTGATCTTTCCGTCTCTCATAAAATAAAAGCAGTTGATTGTTTGTACCATATATATTAGAATATAAATAACCTTACAAGCCAGGATAGAAATCACGTAGGTATGACAAGAAGATATATAATAAAGCTGGACATACATTTACATAATTTATAGTGAATGTCAGTGATGCATTGCAACGAGATTCATATTATATTATAAGGTATAAATAAATAAGCCTTATAATTACTCCAAGAGCGCAGAATTTTAATTCACTGAATTTAGAAGGCCTTGCAAATATAAAACACGCACATGATGAAATAGGTGTAGATTCTTTCTCACACGTGCGATAGTGCTTGATGTAGATTATAGGGTGATGCAATTATAGTGTAGATACGGTTATATCGAGGCAATAAATCTGAACAACCTGATATTTGTGTATTTCTCTTTATTTAATTTATTTATTTCGTATTAAAATATTACGGGACTCGTTTCCTTAAATAAAAATGAAAAAAATACGTTTAATAATATATATATATATATACATCAAAAAAAATTAGCAATAGTTTGTTAACTTACTGGTTCTGAGTAGACATATGGTAGTCTTTCTTATAAAAAATACCGACCAGGTATTGTTATTATCATCTAGTATTCACAGCCAAATACCAAGATTTTTCGGTTTGTGGCGGTGTTGTCCTAGGAGATTGAAGTAGTTAATCAAACGTAGATCTACTCAATTAAGATCATTTATCTATATAAATAAAAATGTAAGTGTTCGTTTGTAAAATCTCTGATTCACCGATTGCTTTGAAATTTTGGCACAACGTTGCATTCGATTACGAGGATGTTTTTAAATACCTAATTTGTTTTCACATACCTACTATTTATTTATATAAATAAAAATGTTTATTTTCGATTGTCCGAAATCAGAAATCTCCTCAAGTTCTTTTTGACACAACGTTGCATTCGAATTCGTACAAATTATTTTTAGAAAAAGGCGCAAGTACCCACCCTTTCAATATTGATAAATATTTAGCTATAACATTTTTCAAATTCAAATTTTTTGACAACATTCGCTTTCTTTGTGATAAAACGTTTGAACCGATGAGAAAGTGCAGCCAATCGTATCGCGATATATATACCTATAAATCTCATTGCCCTTCTGTCTGTCTGTCTGTCCTCTATACAAATCTACACCGTTTGTTCGATTCGACTCAAATATTGCATACTTATGCATTAGGACATTTTTCTCTCCCATTCTAAACCTTCCCCTCCCCGTGATATATTTTCAATTAAAATCTGTAACGTTCGACCTATCGGACTCAAAATTTGAAAAATAATCTTTTAGACCCGGCGGATAACATAGGTGACATTTCCTCATTCCTCTTTAACCCCCCCCCTGATATATTTTAAATGAAAATCTGTACTGTTCGACCGATTGGAATCAAAATTTGGAAACTTATTCTTTAGGACCCGGCGGGTAACAAAGGTGACATTTCCCCTTCACTTTTACCCCTTCCCCTCTGACTGATATATTTGCAAATTTTGAGTCCATTCGACCGATCGGACTCAAAACTTATTCTTTAAGACCCAGCAGGTAACATAGGCGACATCTCCCCCCCCCCCCTCTTTACCCTTTTTCTTCCCTCTGATCTATTTTCAATGCAAACCTTTACCATTTGACACAATTTCTTCCTGGACATCCCATCCATCCCAGTCTAGATTAAATGGACTAGCAGGAAAGCAATCGGCTTCGCCGATTGCTTACTGCTAGGCCCTGCGGGCGGCTATTGTGGCCGCTGCGCGGCCAATTGTGTTTGCTGTGCAGCAAACACAATTGTTTACCTATGCCTACGTCAGCCGCTTCGCGGCCAATTGTATCTGGAAAATTTCCATTTTTGCTATTGTGGCCGCTTCGCGGCCAATGACTCTGCAACAAACACAATTGATTTCCTTACTATTACAAAGTTAATACAATTTGATAATTGGCCGTATTTTGAAGTAAGCAATATTTCTTTTTTTGTTTCTTGACAGTTACTGTATAATATTGTGATGCTGTCAACTCTGAGTTTTTAAGTTTGGCTGGTTTAAAAATAATGAATTCATCAACATTGAGGAGAAAAAAATCAGGTTTTAGTGTCTATGGTAGCTGTCAGTGACAGACAAAATTTCAGTGAAAAAATCAGGTTTTACTGTCTATGGTAGCTGTCAGTGACAAAAAATGAAACAGCTGTCAAATTCTTCTTTGTATTTATTTTTATCGATAAAATTACAGCGTCTTATTTATTAATAAATTACATAGCATTTTAGTTTAATGATTATTGATAAATGAATGTATTTTAAAAATATATCATTTTGTAGTCCATTTCACGACCATCATCTTTAATACTATCCACATAATAAAATGTAAAGATTGGACCTTCTAAACGCCCGAGTACATCTTCGTTAACCAATCGAGCATGTTCATTCTTTGGACACAGTATCGCTCGTTTACTCATTAGGGGAACATCCGCTATAGAATGTACTTCATTATATATGCTTTGAACAACATTTTGACTTACACTTTCATTTGGAATAAGCACTGATGACGCATACTTTCCTTCCACAGGAGGCAGCTTTCCATCGCCTAAATCTAAAAGCCACTGTGTAAATGAATTTTCACCTTCTAAAGCGGGGACATTAGTTTTCAAATTGAAAATAGTAAAATTTTTCCAATGTTGGCTGTTTTTAATAGATGTCGCTACTAACTGACCGCGAGAAGCCCTTCGAGAAACTGGTAGAATTTGTCTAGTCGCCGCCCAAAATGATTACTTTATTGCCAAAAATATCATTATTACCCATTATATCGCGCAGAGTACGTTCAATTATATCTAAAGCTATAACTGGCGCCATCGGCGCTTCATCCCAGATGATACATCAGCTGCACTTATAATTGCACGGTTCTTGGATGTCACTCTGCATGTTGTGTTATTCTATAAATCAAGAAGTAAATTAAAAGCCATGTGACATGTACGTCCACCCGGTAATAAAATTGCTGATATTCCTGTCCAAGCAACAGATAAAACTTTCTTAGATCTTCCTCTTCAAGTATGTATAATAGTCTTATAAAGGAACGTTTTACCTGTGCCACCAGGACCGTCAATAAAGAAACATTTTTTTGTTTCAGATACATCTGAAATTTTTTACTTAATATACTGTCGAAAGCACAATGTTCTCGATTGAGTTTTCCAGCCATCTCTGACCCTAAAGAACTTTCTAATGCTAAATTAATATCAACCACTTCATTATAAGTATTGCTGTAATCTGGTCCCGGCAAACCCTGTGATGTGCATGAAGAATTTTCATTTATTAATGCCTTTTGAATATACAAAAGGGAACAATTTTGTGCAATTTCTGCAGTAGCACTTTGACGACTAAAGTCTTCTGACATCAAATCTTTGAAATCGTTCCACAGCTGCAACGGATCTGGTGGGAGGCAATGAATCATTAATAAGACAAATAGGTCACGAAGAGCTTTGGGCATCATATACGTTGAAGCTTCAGCCATGCAACGCTGCCATTCTCCAATATCATCGATGAGTCCTAATTCTCGTACTGCATCACGAAATGTAGGAAGTAAGACAACCATTAATAGTCCGCAAAGATTCAAAGGACGTAGCCCCAGTCACTTGTAAAAGAATAAGTCTTAAATGGTATAATTCTATATTTCTAGGAGAAACGGGGGACATGCGACCAATAATCTTGTCCCCGCCACATTGCCTCTTCTTCCACTGCTTATTGCTAGAAAAAACATAGAAATTAGTTAAATCCTGATACTTAATATTACATGCCTCATTATCTTGTTGGTTAAGTTTAAACCATGCAGTTAATGTTGTATTATTTAAGGCTGTAGAGTCCAACCAAATTCACCTGATGGAAATAACAATGGAAAAACCATCGGATCTAAATGTTTTGATAACATATTAATACGCTGGAGACCTCCTACATTCTTAGGGTGAACAGCAAAATCTACGTTTGGCGGTAACCTACCTTCGTAATCTGCTACATACACAATGGCGACTTCATTATTATTAGATGGAGCATTATACCTTCTTTGGTCATCTAACGAAGAACGCGTAAAGAGTAGTTGAATATTCCGCATCTGGCCCCCGTGCTCTGCAACTATAGATTCTTCTTCCTCAACCGCTTCTTTCAACCTTTTGTATTGGAGAGCATATGGACTTACACGACGGATGACATTATCAATAGTTTCCATTATATTTTGTTGACATCTAAGGTTAGACGGATGGCTCATACGTACCCTGACTGCTTCATCCGCATCGTAAACATATAGTTGCGCATATGCCGGCACCTCTCCATCACTCTGCAAACTTCTAGACGTTCTATGATATACTTCACCTGAAATTTTTAAACAATACGGGCCTACACCTGGTATGTCACTTATTTGCACTCGTCACTTATTTGCACTCCGAAAGATGCAAATGCATTAGCAGAGTTGTACTGCACATTTAAAATAAGATTTCGCATTTCTTCCTTCAGCATACACTCTTTGCCTAGCATTTTTACGTTCCCGCTGGTCAGCATTCCTTCTTTCACATTCCTCTTCTGTTATGTTTGACAGTCTACGTCTGGCATTTCTTCTTTCATATCGCTTTGTGATGTTGAGTATTCCATCGGAATTCTGAAAAATAATAATATTTATGTATAAATACGGAGAAAATGACACGTAAAATGACATTCGCGCCACGCGCTGTGAGTCTTTTGAGGTTATATGAGAGACGTTATGACGTTAATCTAAGGTTAAGTTCACTTTGCAGTTTAAATAAAATATAAAGCGTAATAAATGTTTAATAAATAAATGTTTTGAACGTTTATTGAAGCAAGATTAATACAAAAACAATAAAAAGAAAAGCGTAAACGTATACTTACTGTCAATGTCATAAAGCGTCATTCTGTGGTATGACCAGCACAAAAATTCGTTGACTGCAATTACGTTGGCTGTTTTAAATACACGGATTCCACGAAAATATTTTAAAAAATCTATAAATTGCGATATTTTAATTTTCGATAATTTGGATTTGGATGTTTTTTGATATCAGTTTGTTCGTATTCCTATATTTTTCAATCTTTTTAATGTACTCTAGAATGTTTTTTTTTAAACTGGCAACAGAAATTATCAGTATGCAGAAACGACATTGGTTGGAGTAATTAATATATAGATTCTTTTTTATTATTGGAGACTGCGAAGCAATGAAACCTTTATGTCCCCCCACAAACTTATGTTCAAGTAAATCCTTAACCCGAGCGTCACCGGGTATGAACAGTTATCAATATATAAAAATGTAAATATTCGTTTGTTCAAAATCTTAAATCTCAGAAAGTTCTTCACGGATTATACCTACTACAGCATATGCAGCAAAATTGAATACCCAAAAGTATTGTAGAATATTAGAAACGTGTGCTTTCTCTTTTCTTGCTTTTCCATTTAACAAGACTGAGCCACATTAACGCGTGGCCGGGTACAGCTAGCTTTAAATAAAATACGTCGTCCTCATGTCATTGTATTTCCTTTTTTTAGATCCATAGCTGACGGGGTGGGCTTCCGTCAGCTGTGCGCCGGAGGGGAGCGGGGAATCAGCTCCTGCAATGGCGACTCGGGAGGACCTCTGCTGCTCTCAGCCTATATTGGTGACACCAAGAAGTACGTTCAATTTGGTGTCATCAGCGGGGGAACCAGGAAATGCGGCAGGAAGAACGCTCCTGCTATACACACCAGGGTTTCCTACTACATGTACTGGATACTTGACCAGTTGAAACCCTGAGTAGAGACCTTCTCAGCGCAATTCAATCCTTGTATGAGGATTGCAAGAACTGCCTACATAAACAACGTAATATCAATTTCAATTATGAATAAATAACAATAATACATAAATAAGAGAGATGTGTTACACAAACAGTCTAAACTTAACCCTCTAAATGTCAGCTTACAAAACTTTTACAAAAAGTATAGAAATATTTGTAATAGAGCGGTCATATCCGATAAACACTTATATTACAAAAATATAATAAAAGAAAATCAACGTGATGCAAAGAAAACATGGGAAATTATAAGAGAAATGACTTCTACACAAAATACTAGAAGCAATGATATATGTGATATGCTGATTCCAAACAAAAATCATGCTACTGAGGATAAGGCTATTACTAAAGTGCTAGATAATGTAAACGGGCATTTCGCTTCGCTTGGTAAAAATTTAGCACAAAATATTTTGTCTCGTCTAAAAACTACCGAAGAAAACCTCAAAACAAATTTAAATTCAGCAAGTCCATATTCATTTTTCTTTGCTCCAACCTCCAGTCATGAAATTGCTCAATTATTAGTAATCTAAAGTCTCAGAGTGCCCCTGGAAACGATGTGGTAACAGCAAAAGTAGTGAAGTATAATAAAGACCAATTAAGTAAGCCTCTTTGTTATATATTCAATCAAAGTCTCTTAACGGGTACCTTTCCAAATGCACTAAAACTGGCTACAATCTGTCCAATATTCAAGGGTGGTGATCCCCGTAATCTGAGCCACTATAGACCTTTATCGCTCCTAAGTATTTTTTCTAAAATCTTAGAGAAGATAGTTAAAGTAAGTCTTTTGAAATACCTGGATATTCACAAAATAATCTCCAACAATCAATACGGGTTCCAACCAAAATTCTCAACAGAAGATGCAATATGTCAACTAACGGAATTCTTAGTTACACAATTAGATAAAGACAAACGTTGTATTGGTATCTTTTTGGACCTAGCCAAAGCTTTCGATACGGTGTCTCATCCACTGCTGCTGCACAAGTTATCAGCTTTGGGAATAAGGGGAACGGCTTTGGCGTGGTTTGAAGATTATCTTAACAACAGGGTTCAGGTGGGTTAAATCGGGCGATCACCTCAAGAGCAACCTCCACAAAACATCATACGGAGTACCCCAAGGAAGTGTTTTGGGACCCACGCTCTTCCTCATATATGTCAATGAAATCTGTAACTCCAATTTAGAAAACGGTAAAATAATTTCTTTTGCAAATGACACAGTGCTTCTTTTTCAAGATGATTCCTGGAAAAATGTTTTAAAAAAGGCACAAAGTGGATTGAATCGAATAACATCATGGCTTGACAAAAATCTACTAACAGTAAATGCTTCAAAGACAAAATACATGTGTTTCTTCATCAGCAAAAGAACACTAATAAAACAGCCCAAAAATCTACTGATTCACACATGTCATTCAAAATTTAAACCCTGTGATTGTACTAATCTGCAGACAACGGAAGACATACGATATCTAGGTGTGTACATAGACGAGCATCTAAACTGGAGAAAACATATTTTGAATCTCACAATCCGAATAAGAAAGCTAGTTTATTTTTTCAAAGAAATTAGAGATGTACTCGACGCACCGACAAGAAGAATAGTATACTATGCACTGTGTCACTCACTCATTAATTATGCAACTGTCAGTTGGGGTGGTGCAGCTTGTACTATATTAGATTCATTAAGCAAAGCCCAGAAAATGGTATTGAGAGTTCTTCATAAAAAGCCATTTCGTTTTCCTTCAGAAGAACTTTTCAGAGAATGTCACGTCCTGGACATCAAACATATTTACTCAACACTTTAAAATATTTTTTCCGACATAAACAAGATCACCAACAAATAACTCACTCACACTCAACAAGGGCACAGGTGAACTGCGACTATCTTGTACCAAAATTCACAAAAACATTTTCACAAAGATTTCACCTCTTCCAAGCACCAAAAACATTCAATACTCTTAACACTAAACTTAAAACATGTAGCCATAGTCTCGCGTATTTTTCTTCAAAAGTGAAACTCTGGCTGCATGAAAAGGGAAGGAAGAATGCCCAAAACCTATTAAAAGCCATGATATAAACTAAATTTAAAATATACTAATCCTACAAGAACATTTACTTTCATCTTTTTAAATACTTTTAATTGTTTTATTTTATTTTATTTTATTAAATATCCTATTCAGATCATTTTTTTCCTTTGTCTATAATAGAATTAATTTACACCATCATTAAATTGTAAACATGTAATTATTACTATTACTTAATTTTAATTGGCAATAAGATTAATTCACAAATGTTATATAAATAATAAATATTCTTGAACATTATACTACTGGAAGAGCACTGTCTGCTATAATACAATAAATTACTAGTGTAGAAGGCAGGGCGTCAAATCAATTTAGTGTTTACTTGCTGCCAAGACACTCAGCAACAATGAAAAAAGCTTAATTTAATTTTGTAAACACTGTAAACATTGAAAAACATTTGTAATATTGAATAAACATTGTAATTTCTTTAGCTATTTAGTGGAAATTTCCTAAGCATCAATCATTAGACCACCAAAGCCTTTATTGGAGTGATAAGCTTTCAAAAATGTATTCAGTTTATTTAAGGGCGTACAGCACTCATTATATCAAAGTTCAGTTTTTGAATAACTTTATGTTAACTTTATATAAAATATTGTACAACAAATAATGATGTACTTGCCGTATACCCGTGAAAAATCTTGGAACATGGTTCAAGTCCTAATATATATTTATAGTATATTTAAGGTCCACGGAGAGACGGTAGTAGCAATGGCGCCGCCTGCCGCTTGCGCGTCCCAGGTTCGCGCCCTACGTCAAGCATAGGACGCGAACGCGACGTGTAAATTCGCTTTTTTTAGCCGCGAATTCGAATCAAGATGACAACGATGGGTTTAAATGACTGGTTGATCAACATTACAGAAAACAGCAATTTATTTTTGATTAAAATTACACAAAGAAGAAGATACCTTTCAGGAATAGAAATGATGCTGCGAGCAGTATGCTGTAAGATAAAATGATAACAAAGAAGTTTATTTCACACACACACAACAAAGACTTCTTACCAATACTTATTATACAATGTGTTATACGCACTCTGATTTGTACATTACAGTAAGTATAGTAAGAGAAAGCCGGCAATATGGTGTGATGAGAACTTTACAATCCCAATTATAATAATTTCGTTGTCTGTCTGTCCGTCCGTCCGTCTGACTTTCTGTCCCCCTAACTTCGCGCAACCTCCGTCCGTAACTTATTTACAGTAAAATTTATTTTTCAAAAAAAAATTTTTTTGGGAAAAATATTTTTTCTCGAATTTTCTTTTTTTCGAAAACAAAAATTTCGCGCCTGAGAGGCGGGGCTACGGCTGCCGGGTGCCTTGTGGAGGGGAGCTGCACACGCTGCACTGCTGCACTGCTGGCCTGGGGGGCTTCTTTTGCACACCGCGGTGCTTTCGCACATAATCACCGATATCAGTGTAAAAAATAATATTTGTGTTTCATTTGTTATCCTGCAACATTTCTAATATTAAATTACTGACCAATTAAATAAAAAAACTTGTTTATTGACCTTGGCTTGTCAACCGAGGATACAGATTGGAAATCTAGTACAAGCACTGGTATATGGAAGTGAAACCGGGAGCTGGAAGAATAATAATTAAAACGGACGTACGCTTAACAAATTCATTAATGATAAAGTTACGAATGAACAAACTCGAAAATAATCCAAAGATAGTGAATAGAATTTTAAAAAGTTCGCATAAATGGTTTAGGAGTGTTGAGCGAATGAATGAGAAGAGAATGGTAAAAAAAAACATACGACCCAATTGTTGACGGCGTCGGCGCTACAAATAGAGAAGGTATCAAGGAAGGAAAGAGAAGGAAGACTTGGCATTACCGGTTAACCAGATTCTGGAAAGTGGTCTTGTTAGGAGCCTCTGCAATTGATGATTTTGCATTTGGATATGTACGAATGTTGATGAGGCGAGATATGTATGAATGTTTAAGGATACAAGAGGGTGGTGCCAATTGTGAAAATATATAAAAGTAATTAAAAAATTAATACTTCGTTAACGTTAATAAAATCGCTATGTAAGTTGGTAAAATTAAATTTATAATGGATTCGAACGAGACGGCGTTCTATCCGCTCGAGTTATTGGGTACACTTCCTCAAGGGCGTGGATACAAGTAACGAGTAATCCTCGGTGACAAGCTGGGCAAGCGCCTGGGACGGCCCCTCGCAGTATCGCGACCAACCCCGGATTCTGCTGCTGGGTCCCCAGACCAAGTCCTCAGTGGGTTGCTGTCCTCTCTTCGCTGCTGGAGTAACAAGAGTTTCTTCTGCTGGGTCCCCAGACTAGGGTCACTGTGAGATACGTTTTGTAAACCAGCTGGCGAAGGTCAGAGGCTCGGACTCAAGATTAACAAAGATCTCTATACGATGTCTGTATTTGTATTGTATTCACAACAGCGCAGAACATACCAAAGCATTTGTTTTCTGTAATATTTTGATATTTTTGTTTTTTTCCAATAATAGCTTATAAGCGAAAGCGGCCATCACTTAGTCATCTCTTAGTTTAATTAGGCTGAACCCTTGGGTACTTGATATAATGACAACCACATTTCATGTGTGGGTTTATAACTATGGCTGGCGTCATCTCTTATCAGACTTTAACACTAGTTCCTTAGCTGGCAATCAAAGTTATTACCCTTTTAGCGCCACCTATAGAATTATTTCGACAACAAAAATATTTTGGCGTTACAAATTGAATTTTACGGCACAGGTGCCTCGAGCAATGTTATCCGCCATCAATGTTAATGTCAATCTGAAGTTGTAAAACCCGGGCACCATTAAGCACACACGTCTGCGTCTATGGATGAGATTTTCATCTCTGAGAGAGATTTTTCTCCCATGAGATTTTTTGGAGATAAATTCCCGGATTTCTTAGTCCAACTTTTTCAAGCTTTTAATCATTTTATTGGACTTATATAAAAGCTAGTTTTTATTTATTTTATTTTTAATGACACAGTAACGGAATATTGGATACAGTATGTATAAATACATTATATTTCTCATTTCAAACTCGAACCACTATCCCAATTACAAGTGTCTTCTGCATGCTTTAGCAACTTCCATATATTTTATGCATCAATGCAACAGAATCATATGTATGCGAATATCTCATCTCATCTCATCTTCTTCCTCTGTTATTCGGGTCGAAGACCCATTGCATCGACGAGGCGCCTCCATTCGTCTCTGTCTCGCGCTGATTGCGCAGCTTCCTTCCATTGTAGTCCCATCCTTTCCTCACACAGTTTCTGGAGTTACCTCGCCCAACTGAGATGAAGCGGCCCATTGGACATCTTCCCTCAGGAATCGCACTCAGTATGTTCCTAGGAATTCGGTCATCAGACATTCTTAGTACGTGCCCAAGCGACCTCAGTTGCGATTTTTCTATGAAGAGTAGCAGTGGTGCAATGTTTAGATCGTCTCAGATCGTCGAGTTTCTTATTCGATCCCATTTCATAACCTCTGCCACTCCTGTCAAGAACTTAATTTAGGCCGCTTGGACTCTAGAGCGTGTTCGTTCGTTTAGCATCCATATCTGGTGACCGTACATAAGCGTCGGACGGTATACCGTTTTGAACACTGCCATCTTTATCTCGATACTAAGCTCAGCTTTCCTTATCACTGAGCTGTAGAGAGGACGCAACATACCACATTTATACGAATATATATTATAAATAAAAAAATGATATGTTTTATGGGTTGAAGCTATTTTTAAGAAAATGGATATTGTTTATGACTTTTTAAATGACGATAGGGTATCTGCAAGAATATCAAAATCGGGAGGAAAATTACCAACCTTATTAATTGACTTATTTCGGTTTCTCTTACTTATACGTAAATTTATATCACATACATCTCAACATCATTTGACAAAAAGCTGTTAAACTTAGTTGACTGGAATTATGAGGATATCAAATGAATACATAATAGAATACAAATCTCGAGCGACGTTAGGACCCGTCGAATTGCTTTTTTTTAAATAATTATTACTTAAAGTAGTTTAAAAAAATGTAAACCTAGCCAACATGTGAGCATTGCGCTCTTCGTCGAATGTTGGGTCGGCATTCGCTGCACTTTGAGCGAGTCTCGAGACGAGTTTCTAGACAAGTCTCAGCTGTGTATTCGTTCTATGGGGAAGGTGAGGTAGAGGATACTTCAATTTGGAAATCACGTTATAGAGTGGAAATATTTCGAGAATAAATTGCCCGCATACGTATAATATATTCATGGACTACGCTCTGCCCGGGACAGTCTGCTTCTGACCGTCGGCATTGCCAATTGTTTTTATATCACTATGTATCCTAAAACGTTATTTTTTGGAAGCGTTTTGTTTGCTATTTTCGTATGTGTCCTTTTTAGTTCTGTATTTTGCGGTAAGTTGCAAGATTTTTCAATATTTTACTCAAATGATTATCAGGTTGCCAATGAGCTATAATGTTCTTACCTACGCAGTAGTCAATCGTATCCCAATCAACTAGGGATGAGTCGTCGACGTATTTACCGTCGACGAAACGAGACCGTCCACATCCATCCATCGACGAGACGATCAACTAGTTGAATTCGTCAACTAGTTGACACGTCAACTTCGTTACGCGGACGTCGCGGACGTTCTATCTAAACATCGGGACGATGGTCAACTGTCTACGGTTCAACGCGACGCTTCTCGACGGCTCAACCGTTGGCTATTTTTATGACGTTAATTTTTAAAATTTAAAGAAGTTCGAAGGAATATAGTTTCGGGGAAAGTAAAACCGCTACTTGCGCTTATATGTAAAAAGAAATATTTTATTTTTTATTTGTTTACGCACATTATAGGCTATTACATATTGTTTTATATACTTCTTTCTATATATAACAAAGAAAGAAGTAGGTATACACAGCAATATCAGGTGTTAGCAGTAAAATATAAATATAAACTACATATATAAACAGTGAAAGTATTGGGTATAAGCATTAAAATGTGAGTAAATAAAATGGAAGGAAACAATGATTTTGCGTAATAAAGGCACCTTATAATTTACGTGTTTATTTTATTTTATTTTATTAATTTTATATTTATTTTATTTTATTAATTTAATATTAATTAATTTAAAAAAGGCACCGTAATAAAGACAGTTATGAGGTGCGGTAAAAAATACTTTACATTTATTTATTATCTATAAATTTATAAATAAATACATAATTTAAAAATACTTTACATTTGAGATGTTATCTAGAAATTTATTGAAGAATACATCTTTCAAAGTCAGGCTTTCACTTTGTGGTGACATTATTAATAAATAAATATATCTGTATTATTTGTCAACTTTAGTTTAAGGCTCAATCTGAGAAAAGGAACATTGTTCCCGAAACATGTAAAAAACCAATAAAAAGTGGTGTAAACAAAATTATAATAGATTTATTTTTTTATCTATAAAGTTGAAAATAGGGAATTTTTAATAAAAATTAATTAAACCTAAATTCAAGATTATATTACATATATAATAATTAATGTTGGACTCCTGAATAAGGACCATAGTTAGGTATAGAAAATTTTATTCCCTACAAGTTTGTTTATCATTTATATGCTAAAGTTGAAAAGTAAGGAAATAACACAATAATTAAATTTTAGCATCCCTTTTCAGGTAGATACAAGAAGTCGAGATCGATCGAATAAAATATTGATTTTAGAAAAATATCTAGCCGGCCTGTTAATTAATAATAGTTCAATAAAAAACAAAATAATTAAACAGAATTGTTTTATTTTATACAGCGTAAAATTGGGAATTCACCGAATCGTCGCACGTGACATCACAAAAAATCAAGTAAAAAAATAATAGATAATAGCTTATTAAGCCCAGCTCGTCCTACGCATGTATTCAAATTTCAAATCTCTAGTCATAGTTCAAGTACACAGATCTGCACTCAATGGTAGTGTACTTTAGAGTTGAAATGAAATTACCCGTCGAGCCGTCTATGACGTCTATGGCATCTACAAGTCGACAGCGAGAGATGAGAGAGAAATAAACGGAGACGTTTTGTCTTGCTCTCGCTCGTTGCTTTGCATTGCGTTAATCGAATCGTCCACCGACCACGGCGTCCGCTGTCCACCGTCTACGAATTCAACTAGTCCATGCGATAAACGTAAACGGTCGACGCGTCGATGCAACGTCAACGGTCGATTTCAACTAGTCCGTCCATTCAACGCCCATCCCTACAATCAACACATTTTATATAAAGGTTATCCCAACGAGAGCCCAAGATTTTAATTGTGAGCACCACTTTGGTTTTGTCGTTCTAAAACCATTAATTATTATGTGGCCTATGCATTCGATGTAGCGATGTTTGGTAATTGAGATATGACGGTTGTCTATTGTAACCATCCATTCGCGAGAAATCAGTTACCAAGTATCTATACAATCATTTTATATAAAAACAATACAATCAAACACGAAAATCATTACAACCAAAGTATCAATTCAATCATAATACAAAAATAAATACAAACAATAATATCAGATAAAATCTCAAATAACGATTATACAATAGGTTAAAATAGAGCCTATCATTCGTATCATATAGGATATTTGGTGATTAGATATTTGTCAATTCGGTGTTGAAGAACCAAAAGGTGGACTTTTCCAAAACTTCCTCAGCGATGAGGCGCAACTTCAACTGAACGGGTGGTACGTAGACGTGTGCCTGCAGCAGGAAGATGCAACACGTCACAATGAAACATCATAGCAAAGATTATATAATTAGCAAAAGCAGTAATGTGCACTATTTGGTAGCAACACACAAGTATCCACATTTAAAATATTTAATTAGTGTATATTATAGATATCTCACAGAGACGAAACTGTATTAATTATGGGAAAGTAGGTATAGAAGTCATTTGGGTGTAACAGGACTTATGACCTGTCTTTTTATGGTTGGCTTAAGTGATCACTTTACACAATTGTAACATTCGCCATTTCCACCCATGATAGAATATACCATGCTTATTCATTTTTTGGAAGTTGTATATATGTTCAAATTGCGTGAAGCTTTCATATATGAGTTTCATATATGATATTGCTCCCAAAATTCCGTAAAATCAATTGTAGATTTTCTCATTAGCGACATCTGTGGGGATTTAGGGGAATGAAAATGGCTTTGTACAGGCCGCATGGAAAAGGCGCTTACAACTCATATATGAAAGCTTCACGCAATTTGAACATATATACAACTTCCAAAAAATGAATAAGCATGGTATATTCTATCATGGGTGGAAATGGCGAATGTTACAATTGTGTAAAGTGATCACTTAAGCCAACCATAAAAAGACAGGTCATAAGTCCTGTTACACCCAAATGACTTCTATACCTACTTTCCCATAATTAATACAGTTTCGTCTCTGTGAGATATCTATAATATACACTAATTGATTAATAATGTCTCTGTGACATAAATCCAGCACTGTTCTGAAAGATTTGAACAAACTCAAAAATATTTAAAATATTTATTTATACACGAATGTTAGAGGAAAATTGAAGTAGCAAATGCACATTTCATAGAATCCTTTAGTATCTCAGAAACGCCTTAATGGGATATTGTAGTCTTTGCTTTTATACCCCTCATATACGCTAGGCCCGTTAGTCTTTTGTTTTGAATTTATTTAATTATTTGGTGAAAAAATATGACAAACTAGTCTACCGGATTTTGATGAAAAATACATTTATATCATCTACCTACATATCGAGAGTATATTATAATGGACAGAAGACACTAAGGCTGGAAATTGATTTTGTTGATTTTTATTATTCATTTATATCAGAATGTATAAGCTAGACTATAATTTCTTAGGACGATAACTTAGATAGAATTTTTGTTCTTATATGAAAGTAATTAACTGAACATCATTTACAATTATTAAGAAAATATAAGCAATATTCGACAGGCCGCAGCCGAAAAATTATTTTTATTGACTTAGAAATGATCAATTGTAAACGCAGAAAACGTTTTCTTACAAATGGAAAGCAAACATTATGATGATAAATAAATCTGTACTAAAATAGTAAAGAAATGTTCGATATTAATAAAGTAATCAATTTTTCGTTATCTTACTATACGAGTACAATTTTAAGATAAGTTTTGTTCAGCGAGACTGAGCCATTCTAATTAAAACTTCATACTCAAAATAGCGTTTCGAAGATCAGTATTCAATTTTGTTGACTGCTTAGTTTTAACCCTTAACCAGCTACCATACGTCTCACAGACCCCGTCGAATTGATAATCGTAAATATTTTTGTGCCCAAGTTTCGTACTAACTTGTTAGTTCCTGTACCTTTTCCCCGCGCCCTTAAGTGTCGCGCAAGCGCTCGTATGTGCGTGCGTTTGCTTCAGGTGAGTAAAAACTATCGCAGGGGGTCTGAGAGACCTATGGTAGGTGGTTACGTAATTTTTTTTAATCGTGTTTTTTATGGTTTTCCTTTAAAATGGCTCTTAGTGACAATAATATCGAGCGGTGTTTGGAACAAGATCTGTCAAAATCATGTTGGGCTAGATCATGTATTGGAAGAAAGTTGTGCATCTGATTCTGTATACGAAGAGCCAACTGTACTAGGTGTTAAAGAAAATTCTCCATCTCAACATCATTTGTCTTCAATTTTACGTGGAAACGAAGAGTTTTCATCTGAAGATGATGATCTGAAATTCGATGGAGACCGTGGAAGAATAATTATTTTGAAAGGAATTACTTTCGTCGGTCATCTGCCTCACCGTTTTTACGATTGAGAACTTTGCCTCATAATATTGTGCAGGGAAGAGAAGATAAAAAACCAGCATATCAGAATGAGCTTAATTTTTTGTCTTGTTCACTGGATATTTAGCAGCATTTTTTTAATGACGAATGCAATGTGAAATCGCAATGTGTGAAATTGCAATAATGTGAAATTCAACGTATCTTCCACAGAAACGTGACCACTTCATCAGCCGTTCCATGTAGCAGCAGTGCTGAAGAAAGGTTGGCGGTTCGTAAAAACTGTTCAACTTGCAAATACACAAAGAAACGCAATACACAATACATATGTTTCGAATGTAAAGCACCAATTTGCCTTGAATGCTCAAACAAGCTGTGTTTTCGCTGACGTGAAAAACTATAAATTTAGAGCCTGCAATTTTATTTAATTTGTGTTTTTATGAAGATTTTTAATTTTTTTCTACGTTTGTTAATTATTCAACACTAAAAAAAAGTTGTAAGAAGTTCCTATTCTACATGATAATTTTTGTGGATCTCACTTTTCAAATATATTAATTTGCAAGCGTGAAATAAGAGGTATTGACAATTATTTATGATTAAAAGAAAAAAAATGCTGATTTTCATGTGTCTTCTTTTCTAATTAAGAGTTTAATATGTTCCTCAATAGAATATTAATTAAAAACAAAACCATTCTTTACTAAATTTTACCATTGTGAATTATTTTATTCGGGAGTCCCACAGACGTATGACAGGTGGTTGTGTAACAAAAATATATGCTAGGTGGTTAAGGGTTAATAATGATCTACTGCACTATCTAGTGGCAAAAATCTTTCTAGCAGAATATGACTTAGTGCTTTCTGTCACAAGAAATATAATATCTATATTATAATTACCCCAAAAATGCCGGCTGTATTGCGTATGATTTCATTGCTAGCATTAAAAAATCGTATGATTTTTTTAAAGAAACGAGGCTTACAGTTCATTTTAAAATACATTTAGATATAATTTAATATGTAGAACTATTATATGCGTTATTTAATATTTAATTTACTTCAAAAATAGCACTATTGATTACAAATATCGATATACATATTTTATTCAATCAATTTTATTTTTACTTCTGGTAAGACGTTTCCATTGAATTTGTCATTTGACATATAATTTGTAATGCCTTGACGTGAGTATTTTTAAAATACATATTCATATTTTTGAATTACAATATACATATATATATTAACATTACATGGAAATGAATGCGAAACGCATCTTAATGTCGTGTTTTGAGGTTAATAATCCACTCATCCAATACGTAAATATGCATGCGAATACTGAAACCGCGTCATAATGTCTTGAATACCTTTTGATGTTAAAAAACCCATGCAACTTTTCAGATTACTATTTAAATTAGAAAACATATACATCTATCTTATAGGATACTATTTTTTAAAGCTCTTTTGTGCGTTTATTTTTATTTCCTGCTTAAGGGATGTTTTATATGATATTGCACGCGTTAAAGATTTTATATAAATATATTATATGTATATATTCATATACACGTTATAATATTATACTTTAGAAGGATCACCTTTTTGCATGACATTGCATAATATGTCAAATATTTTATTCAAAATGGCAGACGGCATTCAATTGTGTTCGCGTGTCACATCTGTCAGCTGTCATCTGTTGCGGTGTCGCACCCAGCACTCGCGGCATGACGCCGGAACGGCCGGAAACAAACTGAAGCCACGTATTCACTAGGGGACAAATCGCGAAACATTCAGAGCGGCATGTCGCATCAACATCTACGCTCATGTTTCGGGGACAATGGCGCGGTCATTTGACGTGTACACACCGGGATTCACATATCACTTGTCGCGGAAATGTCGCCCGATGAGGTTATGATGACAGCTGCGTATCAATTTATTTTAACGAGTTATCGAACCGTAAGAGGAGAAAAAGGTGGTGGGTGTGAAATTATTTACTGCAAAGAGAAAGAAGGATGAATATTCTATGCGATCTTCGAATGTCTGACGGATTTTTTTCCAATTTCACTCGAATGACAACAACTGTTTTTGACGATTATTACAAATAATCGGGCCTTCCATAGCCAAGCAAGACAATATTAAGGAACGCTGTTGGCCCTCACATCATTTTATTTTTATATTCACGGTTTGAAGTATCCCACTAAATTGTACAGCAAAATTGTAGAGCGCGATGAGTTGGAGAACAATTTCGTTTCCCCACATCAATGTCATGTTGACGCATACAGCGCATGCGCACTCACTTACCACGTGGTACTGACACAAAGCGTGATGTCGCCGTGAGCTCGCTCGGGTACCGTGCGCATAGCATCGTTGCCGCGACACGTAGAAATGCTCCACTATTTTGTGCGCGACGTCGCGGAACAGTGCGCGATGTTGCAACGTCACGTAGACTCTATGCCACGCGTGATGTTGAAGGGCAATTTGTTCCATAGTGAATACATGGCTTGAAACTAAACTAGGGATGGGTAAAAAATATCAATATATCGATATTTTTTGAAAAATGTAAGGTGTGCGCGTGTGCGCGCGCACACCTAGCAAAATGTCTCCGCACACATGTTTTACACTCCGCACAGTCAATATTATATAAGAAAGTTTCTTTTGCCAGATTTAAGTTTTGCTCGAATGCATGAAACAATACATGCACAATTCTTTCGCACGCTTTCGGAAAAATGGGTCGAATAATACAATTTTACCTATTAATTATACAAAATTCATCCCCTTAAAATGTCGAAAAGGAGTGGATGTGGCGACCGTTAAGAAGAAATCCTATGATAAATTTAAACTGGAATGGCTCTCTGAAATCGTCGAAACAAAAATGCCATCTTCAATGCATTTACAAAAAGTAACAATTGGTGAAATATTTGTTTATTCAGAGACATATGACCGTGTCAAATGCATCATATGTTCCGAAGCAAATATGAAAAGTAGATACAATAGAAATGCGAAGTTTTTCTAGTAAGTAAGTAACCTATTTTAAACTAAAAAATATGTATTTATTTGGAATATCATATTGAGGCTTGTAATACGGGCTTGCCAAGCAACTTTCCTTCGCTTTCTTCTTACCGGACAAAGCTAGGGAAATTATATAAAATCATAGTAATTAATAAATACTCTAAAAATATACATTTTTATGAAAAATTGTATGTGTATTTAATGGGTGGGGGGGGGGGGTTGAAATTTATCGCACCGCCACTGCACAGAGGCGTCTAAGATCGCACACACAATAGAAAAAATTAGAGAAACGTTGTTCAATATATATATACACTAATATATATATATCATTATAATATATATATATACTATATAATATTCGATATTATATTATATATTATATATCAATATAATATATATAGTCAATATATTTTTTTGCGATATATGAAATATCGATATTTTTTTCTGGGATAATCGATATTTTTTCTTGACGACCTTTTTTTTTTTGGTCATCGATATATTTTTTCGATATATCGATAGTTTTTTTCCAATATATCGATATATTTTTCCCGATATATCGATATATTTTCTTCGATATTTTTTTTTTTGGCGACCTTTTTTTGGTTACCTTTTTTTTTTGTTCATCGATATTTTTCTCGGTTAATCGATATATTTTTTCCGGTGATCTTTTTTTATTTTTTTGGTCGCCAAAAGCTTATTTCCCTTACATTTTTGAAAATAATATCGATACTTATCGATATATTTTGAATATCGATATTTTTTTCATTTACCCATCCCTACCACACACGCAGAGACACAGATTTGTCCGTCGCGGTCGCACAGACAAAAAGAATCGAATTTCAATTCCTCTGCGGTCACCTGTACACGTCTGGAAACCTCCACGCGCGAACACCACAAGGCGGCCATATACGCTCCGGTAGACCGTAGAGGTACATCTGTTCGGTCGACCTCTAGATACGTACCGCAGCGTGTGTGGTGTTCGCGGGTGGAGGTTTCCAGACCTGTACAGGTGACCGCAGAAGAATTGAAATTCTATACTTTTTGTCTGTGCGGCCGCGGCTGACAAATCTGTGCGTGTGTGGCGCTCTCAGTTTATATTCTCTATTCTATGCTCTCAGTATCTCTCTATTATGTGATGTCGTAGCTGTGACAGGAAGAGGTTATGTTGGGTGCAATGTTTTTTAAAAGAAAAGTCTTAAGCGTTGTAAAGAAATCGAAGTTTATAAATTGGAACCGTATCTTTAGCGCGTAAAAAATACCACGATCGACCCAAAATTGCTGCAAAAACTAAAAGAATTGGAGCCTGATGCCAATATGAATATGGTTATAAAATTATTCATATAAATTAATTGTTAATATTTTTAAAACATATTTTATAATTTTGATTCGTATTTTTCTCTTCAGATTTAACTATAAATAAAGGCTAAACTTTATTTTATGGCCTCACTCGATTTTCTTAAAAATAAGTATCCTGATGTAGTTAAGTGCCCTGATGGCAAAACTGAAATCAAAATTTGGCGGTCGTTAGTATTAAAATCTAAATAAATGAATATTTTAAACAAAACTATTTTATTAGGTACCTGCAGGTAATCTTTTCGCAGAACATTAAACAAAAGGCATCACACGTCTCTGGAATTATTTTACCGAGAACTTGAGGTGATATGATACTAGAGAATTTAAGGCATTAGTATGATCTCCCTATTGCAAAAAATCTTAAAGGGAAATCTATTGCAAAAAATCTTAAAGGCCTCTCCCATACAAAGTTTGCATATTCGCCGCCATTTTATAAAAAATCTTAGCCACAAATTAAATGTATATAAATCGATAGAGGACTTTCATACAAACATAAAACTATTCGGTCATAAAATCCTAAAGCGTCATGTTTCTGAGATATTCACATATAAAAAATGTTATTTTGTACCTATGAAGTGTAATACAAATGACACAATCAATAAGAAAGTATTGTTAAAAAACTAACCCATAAAAACCAAGTTTATATTTTACTCCCTCTCTTTGTAAATTAAGTTTACCATCATGTAATTAAATAATTGATTGACTGAAAATGAAACATGTCTAGACAAATATCGATGTCAAAAATCTCTAAAAATATCTCTTTATTATTTGATTTCTTCCCAAAAAACCGAAGTGTGCTGTCATCTGTGAACCAATTGTCATAAATTTTCGAAATTCGTATTGAAGTACCTATTATACCTACCGACGGAGTAATTCAAATTTTAAATATTCCGTGACGTTATCAGGCCGCCGCACAGTGGGTCGAAACCGTAATATGTAATTCCTGTTCAACATTCACAGCTTCAGAGATGATTCCTTCAATCACAATTTTTCCTTATAAACTGGGTTAAATACGACTACTTCGTTCCCATCTAGCTCTTATATTTGAACAATATCTCGTATAAAACTACTATCTACAATTGTAAAAAAATAGTGAAGTTTGCTGTTGTACTATTAAATGTTCATTTAGTTAGTTTTGGTCTACCTGTATTGGTTTTATTGTTGATTTTTATATAGTTTTATTTTTTAATTGGTTTAGCACAGCGGAGAATCTGTCATATGAAATGTCACATGTATTATGTTTATTATTGATTTTTATGAAAATTTTACCCGTTTTTATTAAAATCAGCCGTTTTGTCATCTGAGACAGGTAGGTCGACTTCAATATTTCGCGCATAATAATTATCGACACCTAACTTTTGATAGCGATCGATCACTTGAAATGGCGGCAAACATAATTTCGTTTTTTCAGTACATATCTATGAGATCTTGAGATAATTTGATATTTTAAAATAATAAAGAGTGTTTTGCATTACATGTATATATATTATATGAATAAGAGAGGTGATCGGCACTCCTTTTAAATAATATCTCAATGAATTTTTCGAATATTAAAGATATTTAAAATGATGATAGTAGGTAATTAAGTATTCTACACATTTTTGAATACATCAATCTTTTCGAAATCAATTCTTCTTCCTTTTCTTCGTAAGGTTTTATGAACTTATAATAATAAGTGAAATTTTTTAAATATATTTAGGTTTTTTTTTCATTGGAATTTAAAACGTGATGGTAATAGACACAAGCGATATATTTAAAGAAAAAAAACTGACCGAATTATTTTCAAAAGATTTTGTTTCTATTTATTATTATAGATGAAGAGAAAGCGGCAAAAAAGTGTGCGTTAAAATGTGCAATAAACGTGTCAGTAAAAATGTAAAATGTCCCAGCAATTGTAAAATAATTTAACGTGACAATGATAATAAAAACGAACGCCGGAGAGCGGCCACAGAGCGGCCGGCCATCTGTGCGGGTGCAAACTTGTCTCGACATGTACCTACCCACCGACACGTGCGGACTTCCGGGCGATCCGCGACCCGCGACCCGCGACCGGGTGACCGCTAATTAGGTATGCATAATTAATTAATAATATTTATCATTATTATCGATCGAATAATATTAATACTATAATACTTTTACTTACTATTTCATATTTAGTTTGACTTAAATGAAGTTACGAATATAAAAATCTCCATAACTATTGGTATTAGGTCTTGGTTTCTTGAACATTTTAGACTCATAACATAGTCAGGAATCTACCTGCCAAGTTTTTGCTGCTAGCTCTGGTACAGCCTGTACATATATCGTAAAACTACTATCTACAATTTGTAAAAAAATATGTTTGCTGTTGTATTATTAAGTTTTCATTTAGTTTTTAGTATAATTATGTTCGTTTTTTGTTGATTATTTGAGTTATTATGTACTTTTACTCACTATTTCATATTTGGTTTGACATAAAAGAAATTACGAAAATAAAAAATAATATATAAATATATACGTTTTTTATTTTTTCGATCCATTTATCTGGTAGAGTAGCAAGTTTATGTACACGCTCATAGCATCAAACGATGGTAGACTAGACAAGGTATGAGAAAAAAAAGGTTTCAAAACGGGGTTAGTCACCACTTAGCAGAAATTTAATTTTATTTGATCCGCTCCATACAAAAAATACAAAACTTTTTTGCTCAAACTATAAAGTTTAGGAAAAAGTTTCATAGGACAACTATTGATAAGGTTAATGAGCTCTATCCATCGGCATAAAGAAAAAAGTAAAAAAAGAAAGTTGGTCCCTAAGTCCCTCAAATTACGGTTTCGACCCACTGTGCTTCGGTTCGGGCGGCGGCCGCGCGTTCAAACCATTCGACCGATTTACATGATCTTGACGCTGACTATCCGTTCGCTAGGCCGGTGCCGCCCCCCAAATACGAGCGCCCTAGACTATCGCCTAGTTTGCCTATATGAACGGGCCGGCCCTGTGTACGGGCGACCTCTAGAGACGTACCGCAGCGTGTGTGGTGTTCGCGGGTGGAGGTTTCCAGACCTGTACGAGTGACCGCAGAAGAATTGAAATTCGATTCTTTTTGTCTCTGCGACCGCGACGGACAAAAGGTAGGGATGGGTAAATGAAAGAAAATGTCGATATATATATATATATATATATATTTCGTTTCCGTTTCCCAAATATTTTAGTTTTTTTTAAAATAAAAGCTTTTTTGCGTTGCTCTGAAAAGAGTATATATTTTATTAGCAAAAGAACATAATATTTCATATTAAAATTTAAAAATAATAAAA
Source organism: Agrypnia vestita (assembly GCA_016648135.1). NCBI lineage: Eukaryota > Metazoa > Arthropoda > Insecta > Trichoptera > Phryganeidae > Agrypnia > Agrypnia vestita. The sequence goes on from JADDOH010000471.1 coordinate 39,016, forward strand.
GTACACACCTGAAAAGAGAAACAACATTTAAAGCTATTATTTTATATTATTTTATCGATTAACCGAGAAAAATATCGATGTGCAAAAAAAAGGTAACCAAAAAAAGGTCGCCAAAAAAAAATATCGAAGAAAATATATCGATATATCGGGAAAAATATATCGATATATTGGGAAAAAACTATCGATATATTGGGAAAAAACTATCGATATATCGAAAAAAATATATCGATGACCAAAAAAAAGGGTCGTCAAGAAAAAATATCAATTATCCAAGAAAAAAATATCAATATTTCATATATCGCGAAAAAATATATTGACTATATATTGATATTGAATTGATATATTGATATTGATGAAAAAAAAATAATATATATATATATATATTGAACAACGTTCCCTCTAATTTTTCTATTGTGTGTGCGGATCTTCGACGCATCTGTGCAGTGGCGGTGCCATAAATTTTCACCCCCCCCCCCCCCATAGGGTATTTATTAATTACTGTGATTTTATATAATTTCCCTAGCTTTGTCCGGTAAGAAGAAAGCGGAGGAAAGTTGCCTGGCAAGCCCGTATTACAAGCCTCAATATGATATTCCAAATAAATACATATTTTTTAGTTTAAAAATAGTTACTTACTTGCTAGAAAAACTTCGCATTTCTATTGTACCTACTTTTCATATTTGCTTCGGAATATATATGATGCATTTGACACGATCATATGTCTTCGAATAAACAAATATTTCACCAATTGTTACTTTTTGTAAATGCATTGAAGATGGCATTTTTCTTTCGACGATTTCAGAGAGCCATTCCAGTTTAAATTTATCGCAGGATTTCTTCTTAACGGTCGCCACATCCACTCCTTTTCGACATTTTAAGGGGATGAATTTTATATAATTAGTAGGTAAAATTGTATTTTTCGACTCATTTCTCCGAAAGCGTGCGAAAGAATCGTGCATGTATTGTTTTATGCATTCGAGCAAAACTAAAATCTGGCAAAGGAAACTTTATTTTATAATATTGACTGTGCGGAGTGTAAAACATGTGTGTGGAGACATTTTGCTAGGTGAACGCGCGCACACGCGCACACCTTAAGGCGGCCATATACGCTCCGGTAGACCGTAGAGGTACATCTGTTCGGTCGACCTCTAGATACGTACCGCAGCGTGTGTGGTGTTCGCGGGTGGAGGTTTCCAGACCTGTACAGGTGACCGCAGAAGAATTGAAATTCTATACTTTTTGTCTGTGCGGCCGCGGCTGACAAATCTGTGCGTGTGTGGCGCTCTCAGTTTATATTCTCTATTCTATGCTCTCAGTATCTCTCTATTATGTGATGTCGTAGCTGTGACAGGAAGAGGTTATGTTGGGTGCAATGTTTTTTAAAAGAAAAGTCTTAAGCGTTGTAAAGAAATCGAAGTTTATAAATTGGAACCGTATCTTTAGCGCGTAAAAAATACCACGATCGACCCAAAATTGCTGCAAAAACTAAAAGAATTGGAGCCTGATGCCAATATGAATATGGTTATAAAATTATTCATATAAATAATTGTTAATATTTTTTAAAAAATATTTTATAATTTTGATTCGTATTTTTCTCTTCAGATTTAACTATAAATAAAGGCTAAACTTTATTTTATGGCCTCACTCGATTTTCTTAAAAATAAGTATCCTGATGTAGTTAAGTGCCCTGATGGCAAAACTGAAATCAAAATTTGGCGGTCGTTAGTATTAAAATCTAAATAAATGAATATTTTAAACAAAACTATTTTATTAGGTACCTGCAGGTAATCTTTTCGCAGAACATTAAACAAAAGGCATCACACTTCTCTGGAATTATTTTACCGAGAGCTTGAGGTGATATGATACTAGAGAATTTAAGGCATTAGTATGATCTCCCTATTGCAAAAAATCTTAAAGGGGTTGTAGCCTCTCCCATACAAAGTTTGCATATTCGCCGCCATTTTATAAAAAATCTTAGCCACAAATTAAATGTATATAAATCGATAGAGGACTTTCATACAAACATAAAACTATTTGGTCATAAAATCCTAAAGCGTCATGTTTCTGAGATATTCACATATAAAAAATGTTATTTTGTACCTATGAAGTGTAATACAAATGACACAATCAATAAGAAAGTATTGTTAAAAAACTAACCCATAAAAACCAAGTTTATATTTTACTCCCTCTCTTTGTAAATTAAGTTTACCATCATGTAATTAAATAATTGATTGACTGAAAATGAAACATGTCTAGACAAATATCGATGTCAAAAATCTCTAAAAATATCTCTTTATTATTTGATTTCTTCCCAAAAAACCTTCCCAAAAATCTGTGAACCAATTGTCATAAATTTTCGAAATTCGTATTGAAGTACCTATTATACCTACCGACGGAGTAATTCAAATTTTAAATATTCCGTGACGTTATCAGGCCGCCGCACAGTGGGTCGAAACCGTAATTTGTAATTCCTGTTCAACATTCACAGCTTCAGAGATGATTCCTTCGGGCCAGCTTATTTCATTTTCTAACCAATCACAATTTTTCCTTATAAACTGGGTTAAATACGACTACTTCGTTCCCATCTAGCTCTTATATTTGAACAATATCTCGTATAAAACTACTATCTACAATTGTAAAAAAATAGTGATTGTAATAGTAAAAAAATTGCTGTTGTACTATTAAATGTTCATTTAGTTAGTTTTTGGTCTACCTGTATTGGTTTTATTGTTGATTTTTATATACTTTTATTTTTTAATTGGTTTAGCACAGCGGAGAATCTGTCATATGAAATGTCACATGTATTATGTTTATTATTGATTTTTATGAAAATTTTACCCGTTTTTATTAAAATCAGCAGTTTTGTCATCTGAGACAGGTAGGTCGACTACAATATTTCGCGCATAATAATTATCGACACCTAACTTTTGATAGCGATCGATCACTTGAAATGGCGGCAAACATAATTTCGTTTTTTCAGTACATATCTATGAGATCTTGAGATAATTTGATATTTTAAAATAATAAAGAGTGTTTTGCATTACATGTATATATATTATATGAATAAGAGAGGTGATCGGCACTCCTTTTAAATAATATCTCAATGAATTTTTCGAATATTAAAGATATTTAAATTGATGATAGTAGGTAATTAAGTATTCTACACATTTTTGAAAACATCAATCTTTTCGAAATCAATTATTCTTCCTTTTCTTCGTAAGGTTTTATGAACTTATAATAATAAGTGAAATTTTTTAAATATATTTAGGTTTTTTTTTTCATTGGAATTTAAAACGTGATGTTAATAGACACAAGCGATATATTTAAAGAAAAAAAACTGACCGAATTATTTTCAAAAGATTTTGTTTCTATTTATTATTATAGACGAAGAGAAAGCGGCAAAATAGTGTGCGTTAAAATGTGCAATAAACGTGTCAGTAAAAATGTAAAATGTAAAATGTCCCCGCAATTGTAAAATAATTTAACGTGACAATGATAATAAAAACGAACGCCGGAGAGCGGCCGGCCATCTGTGCGGGTGCAAACTTGTCGCGGCATGTACCTACCCACCGACACGTGCGGACTTCCGGGCGATCCGCGACCCGCGACTCGCGACCGGGTGACCGCTAATTAGGTATGCATAATTAATTAATTACATTTATCATTATTATCGATCGATTATTGATTTGTTTGTTCGCGTTCGTATTCGCCGCGCCGGGTAGGGTGGAGAGCGTCGAGCGGTGAGTTTGATTTTAGAATGTATAATAATAATATTAATACTTTAATACTTTTACTTACTATTTCATATTTAGTTTGACTTAAATGAAGTTACGAATATAAAAATCTCCATAACTATTGATATTAGGTCATGGTTGCTTGAACATTTTAGACTCACAACATAGTCAGGAATCTACCTGCCAAGTTTTTGCTGCTAGCTCTGGTACAGCCTGTACATATATCGTAAAACTACTATCTACAATTTGTAAAAAAATATGTTTGCTGTTGTATTATTAAGTTTTCATTATTTTTTAGTATAATTATGTTCGTTTTTTGTTGATTATTTGAGTTATTATGTACTTTTACTCACTATTTCATATTTGGTTTGATATAAAAGAAATTACGAAAATAAAAAATAATATTATAAATATATACGTTTTTTATTTTTTTGATCCATTTATCTGGTAGAGTAGCAAGTTTATGTACACGCTCATAGCATCGAACGATGGTAGACTAGACAAGGTATGAGAAAAAAAAGGTTTCAAAATGGGGTTAGTCACCACTTAGCAGAAATTTAATTTTATTTGATCCGCTCCATACAAAAAATACAAAACTTTTTTGCTCAAATTATAAAGTTTAGGAAAAAGTTTCATAGGACAACTATTGATAAGGTTAATGAGCTCTATCCATCGGCATAAAGAAAAAAGTAAAAAAAGAAAGTTGGTCCCTAAGTCCCTCAAATTACGGTTTCGACCCACTGTGCTTCGGTTCGGGCGGCGGCCGCGCGTTCAAACCATTCGACCGATTTACATGATCTTGACGCTGACTATCCGTTCGCTAGGCCGGTGCCGCCCCCCAAATACGAGCGCCCTAGGCCATCGCCTAGTTTGCCTATATGAACGGGCCGGCCCTGTGTACGGGCGACCTCTAGAGACGTACCGCAGCGTGTGTGGTGTTCGCGTGTTGGAGGTTTCCAGACCTGTACATGTGACCGCAGAAGAATTGAAATTCGATTCTTTTTGTCTGTGCGACCGCGACGGACAAAAGGTAGGGATGGGTAAATGAAAGAAAATGTCGATATATATATATATATATATATATATATTTCGTTTCCGTTTCCCAAATATTTTAGTTTTTTTTTTAAATAAAAGCTTTTTTGCGTTGCTCTGAAAAGAGTAAATATTTTATTAGCAAAAGAACATAATATTTCATATTAAAATTTAAAAATAATAAAAGTACACACCTGAAAAGAGAAACAACATTTAAAGCTATTATTTTATATTATTTTATCGATTAACCGAGAAAAATATCGATGTGCAAAAAAAAGGCAACCAAAAAAAGGTCGGCAAAAAAAAAAATATCGAAGAAAATGTATCGATATATCGGGAAAAATATATCGATTTATTGGGAAAAAACTATCGATATATCGAAAAAAAAATATCGATGACCAAAAAAAAAGGTCGTCAAGAAAAAATATCGATATTTCATATATCGCGAAAAAATATATTGACTATATATATTATATTGAATATATATATATATATATATTGAACAACGTTCCCTCTAATTTTTCTATATTGATATTGTGTGTGCGGATCTTCGACGCATCTGTGCAGTGGCGGTGCGATAAATTTTAACACCCCCCTCCCCCCATAAATACACATACAATTTTTCATAAAAATGTATATTTTTAGGGTATTTATTAATTACTGTGATTTTATATAATTTCCCTAGCTTTGTCCGGTAAGAAGAAAGCGGAGGAAAGTTGCCTGGCAAGCCCGTATTACAAGCCTCAATATGATATTCCAAATAAATACATATTTTTTAGTTTAAAAAATGTTACTTACTTACTAGAAAAACTTCGCATTTCTATTGTACCTACTTTTCATATTTGCTTCGGAACATATATGATGCATTTGACACGATCATATGTCTTCGAATAAACAAATATTTCACCAATTGTTACTTTTTGTAAATGCATTGAAGATGGCATTTTTCTTTCGACGATTTCAGAGAGCCATTCCAGTTTAAATTTATCGCAGGATTTCTTCTTAACGGTCGCCACATCCACTCCTTTTCGACATTTTAAGGGGATGAATTTTATATAATTAATAGGTAAAATTGTATTATTCGACTCATTTCTCCGAAAGCGTGCGAAAGAATTGTGCATGTATTGTTTCATGCATTCGAGCAAAACTAAAATCTGGCAAAGGAAACTTTATTTTATAATATTGACTGTGCGGAGTGTAAAACATGTGTGTGGAGACATTTTGCTAGGTGAACGCGCGCACACGCGCACACCTTACAGGGAACGTTGATATTGAATATCAATATATCGATATTTTTCAAACAATATCGATATATTGATATTTTTTACCCATCCCTAGTTTAGTTTCAAGCTATGTATTCACTATGGAACAAATTGCCCCTCAACATCACGCGTGGCATAGAGTCTACGTGACGTTGCAACGTCGCGCACTGTTCCGCGACGTCGCGCACAACATAGCGGAGCATTTCTACGTGTCGCGGCAACGTTGCTATGCGCACGGTACCCGAGCGAGCTTACGGCGACATCATGCTTTGCGTCAGTACCACGTGGTAAGTGAGTGAAAAATAAAATGATGTGAGGGCCAACAGCGTTCCTTAATATTGTCTTGCTTGGCTATGGAAGGCCCGATTATTTGTAATAATTGTCAAAAACAGTTGTTGTTATTCGAGAGAAATTGGCAAAAGATCCGTCAGACATTCGAAGATCGCATAGAATATCCATCCTTCTTTCTCTTTGCAGTAAATAATTTCACACCCACCACCTTTTTCTCCTCTTACGTTTCGATAACTCGTTAAAATAAATAGATACGCAGCTGTCATCATAACCTCATCGGGCGACATTTCCGCGACAAGTGATATGTGAATCCCGGTGTGTACACGTCAAATGACCGCGTCATTGTCCCCGAAACATGAGCGTAGATGTTGATGCGACATGCCGCTCGGAATGTTTCGCGATTTGTCCCCTAGTGAATACATGGCTTCAGTTTGTTTCCGGCCGTTCCGGCGTCATGCCGCGAGTGCTGGGTGCGACACCGCAACAGATGACAGCTGACAGATGTGACACGCGAACACAATTGAATGCCGTCTGCCATTTTGAATAAAATATTTGACATATTATGCAATGTCATGCAAAAACCGTAGTTGAAAAAGCTGATCCTTCTAAAGTATAATTTTATAACGTGTATATGAATATATACATATAATATATTTATATAAAATCTTTAACGCGTGCAATATCATATAAAACATTGCTTAAGCAGGAAATAAAAATAAACGCACAAAAGAGCTTTAAAAAATAGTATCCTATAACCGTATAAAAATATGCTTTTCAAACATGCGAATAGTACACTAGCGAAGGGAAAAACTACATTTCAAAATGAAGACTACAACACACACACGTTCACCAGTTTGAAGACTACAAAGTGTACACTACAATTGTAGTAAAAAATACTTGAAGTGAAGTAATTGTAGTACTACGAAATGAAGTGAAGTAATGAAGTAATTGTAGTATTAATGAAGTGAAGTAATGTAATGAAGTAATTGTAGTATTAATGAAGTGAAGTAATTGTAGTATTAATGAAGTAAAGTAATGTAATGAAGTAATTGTAGTATTAATGAAGTGAAGTAATGAAATGAAGTAATTGTAGTATTAATGAAGTGAAGTGTAATGAAATGAAGTAATGTAGTACTAGTGAGTTAATATTTTTTTCCCAAATAAAAATTTGGCGAGCTAAAAAAAAAAAATGTCAACGAGAAAAATATTTAAGATAAATTGACGATATTTTCTCCAAAGTAACATTTGGCGACCTAAAAAAAAAGAAAAGGTTGCTATCCAGATTTTTACTTTCGATAACTTTGAAGTGTATGTACTTTGTAGTGTTCGCTTTGAAATGAAGAGTACTATTTGAAGTTTATACTTTCAATAACTTTGGTGTTTGTAGTTTGTAGTGTGCACTACACTTCAAAATGTGCGAAGTGTGCACTTCAATGTAGTACTACATTGTAGTAGTGAGTACAGAGCGGACCCATTACTATAGTACACTCGAAAATCGTAGTTAAAACTGAAGACTCATGCGGTGTACCGCAACGTGTATGGGATCTACGGGTAAGCCCATACACGTTGCGGTACGGACCGATCTGCGATATGCGGTGTACCTCTACGATGCACCGGAGTGTGTATGGCCGCCTTTAGAATTAGATTATTTTGTCGAATCTACTAATTAAATAAATCATTTAAGATAAATATATTGAACCACGATATAAACGGCAACACATGGATTAATAAAAAAATTCAATTATGTACTAGGGATACGTAACCTTTCTTTTTCATTTCAGTACCGATAAATCAACGTTTATTCGACACATGGCAATTAATTGCTTACTGCATTCACACATTCATATACATACATACTTGTATGTAGGTAGGTATGTATAAATGTAGCAAGTCTCTCAATCACTACCTATCTCTGTAGGTATGCAAGAGTAAGTAGATTTTGTTGATAATTACATAAATACCGTATGTATTTCATTTAGAAGCAAATACCAACAGTAAAAATTTCGAAAAAATAATTTTAAAAATGTAAAATATAGAAACAATATAACGTAATAGATCTATTTTTTATTTGGATACTTACTACTTTTTTGAGATAATAGTCCAACAAAATAAAAATAGTCAGTACCTACATTCTAAATTGTCTAAATGTTTAGAATGTATTTTTTTTATATCGGTGCCTTTGCTTTTATGAAATAATAATCCTCAATTAATTCATCGTGAAATATTTCCTATATCAATAATATCGAAATAAATTTTTTAGTGAATGCTGTCGAATTAAAAATAATAGGTAAATATTTATGTCTAATTATACAACGCACAGTAATGATTCAATAATTTTGTTTCGTATGAATTTAATTAATGCTCAAATAATAATTAATGTAACATAAGAAGCTCCATTTCCGGGTCGTATTACCAATTATACATCTGAGACCGCGTGTACGCAAAAGCTTGATTTGATGTTTTTCTGGTGTGTATTATATATACCTATATTAATTAATGTTCCCCTATAAATTGTCCACCACAATTTTTGAATTATTGAATTTAGTTCGCAAAATATCTAAGTACCTATCCTGTGAAAAAAATTCGTTTAATTTTTTTTTTGTAGCCTCTTGCATGTGTTTCTCAACGATTAAAATTCATGAATATGTCTTCATTTTACACTAGCAGAAAGCTAACGGCCAAAGGCCGACTGCAGGGCCAGGCGGTTGGCGACTGGCGCCGCGCCAAGTGGCTTCAATAAACTGGAACAGCGGAATTAAGTGGAACTACGTGTTACTGGGGTCGCTGTCGGCGAAGCCAGAATGAAAATCCCGAAAGAGAATCGAAAGTTTTATTTTGCATTTATCGATACTTCGATAATTTCCAAATAAATTATGAGTGCACACCTTTAAATAATTTCAGATTATGCAGTATTAATATCTCTGCAATCTATCTGATATAAGGGCAACGGTGCAATCGATTAATATCGATTCTGTGTTGAACAATACTGTAAAATTAATTTAAGCAGTAGGATTAAATTAATTATTAGATTTTACAGTATTTAACGTGATGTGTACAAACATAGCAATACTATATTTAAGTAACATATTTATCAGAAATTGGGTTATCCAGTGGAACCTCGACTTAGATTCGTTCCGTAAACGTGCTCGTATTTCAAATCAGTTTACGTGATATGATAATTGATATAATTTGGCATTCTTGGGTGGGGAGGGGTATACGATAACGTACTGAACCCACTAAAAGTTATACAAAGAACGATTATCAAAGTGATCTTAAAAAAACTCAACACAAACACTCTTCTTGAAATTCCCAATTCCGAAATTAGTAAAAGTAGAAAAGTATTTATGCAAAAATTGAAACACATATATCCTTAAGATCTTTATATAATTTCAATATACCTAAACACTACCAGCAAAATTAAATATATTTAGGAATAAAGAGTTTCAACAGCTTTCCTACAGAAATTAACAAGATAACTGAGATCAAACAAATAAAAAATAATTTAAATGAACATTAAATATTTTTTTAAGCACATGTATACAAAATATGTAATCACGTAAGAGCAAGTCCCTCTTCTAGCACAAGAGTTAGCCTCTTTTTGGAGAGGTGAAGCGAACTGTTTGCGTCCGTCCCGATGAAGATACGGTGGTATCGAAACCGGCAGACGTAAAGTTACTAGTTAAGTGGTTTATACAAAGTTGTTTCATTAAAATTAATAATTATGTCCAACCACAAAATTAACGCTATACCATCGTAAATAATTAGCTAAACTTTTATTAAATACACAAAGTCATCGGACACAAGTTTACTGGAACTACTTTGTAATTCGCACTGTTTCGCTACTAAAATATTCCACTCTTGGGTACTCTTTATTCGCTAGTGTCTACGTTCGCTCGGCACTGTTTCAATGGCTTCGCCAACACTCGCTAGCTTATCTGTGATTTTGTAGACGTCAAATACAAGACTATTGGGCAGTTCGCATCGCACCGCTTATTTATACGAAATGTTTTCTCTCGAATCTTCTGGTATAATTTCGCACACTCCAGATCTTTCTAAATTCTTCTAGATTTTTCAGATTATGTATATTTTTAACGTTTCAGATTCACGTGACAGATAATAAATGTGTGGAATATCTTAAAATAGATTATTGATGTGTTGATATTCGAATGACCGATCTCTACCCATTTAAATTATGTGCTGGGTTATTTTATAATTATTTTTCTGTTGTTGGACGAGTTAATGCAGTTTGGCATGTGAATCTATGTAATTAGTATCAAATATATATAAATATGAAAAAAAAGAAAAAGAATTATCAATTTCATTTCATTGAAATATTCCTCAAAGATAAATACATTCGAATAATAGCGCCGTTGAATGGAAAACTTAATTCATCGAATATAAAGACATCTTTTGTTAACAGGTATTCCTGTTTCCAAGGATTCTGGCCATCTATAGATCGATCAGTCAGTTGCATTATCTGTCATTGTTAACAAATCAAGGAATGCTATGAATTAATTAGCAATTTGTAACTCACCTAAATCCAGTCGGATCTGTGGTGTCTAGTGTAAAGCCTTTGTTGCAGGTGCATTGGTCTGGACCGGTGCAGTGTCCGTTCAGGCAATTCTGGCTGCAGTGAGCGACGCATCTGGCTCCCAGCTCGTTCTGTTCGAGCGTGTAGCCTTGAATGCAACTGCACGTGTCAGGTGCTATGCACTTTCCGTTCTCGCAGCCCCTGGCCAGAGAAATAGGGATGTGATAAGGGATTTCAGGTCTACGTATAAATATATTGAAAAAAATACACATTCTTGCAAAATAACTTTGTGATATCTTTATAAATTATGTTAATTAAAAGAAACCACTTAGTATAAAACAGCATGATGGTTAATAAATTAAGACGCCCTCTATTCCTGCTGCCTTCAACATCCGCCTCACATATTTTCGTAAACATCCTTTCCTCGCTCATTCTTTCCACATGACCAAACCATCTATGCTTTTCCTTCTTTATTCAATCTAACACTATACAGCCAGCATTACATTCACTTCTAATTTGTTCATTCCTAACTCTATCGACTGAAGATTTTCCATACAAGTGCCTTAGTAACCACATTTCCATCGCATTCAGTCTACTTTTAATTATTCTTTGTGAATTCCAGGCTTCACTTCCATACATCAGATTTGGCACTAAAACGCTATTGTGTACCGCTAGCCTTGTTTCCTTTGACAGATTCTGAGTGGCCATAATTGCATTCAGAGCGCCATTTATATTGTTTCCCGCAGTTCCTCATTTCGATATTGTTATCAGCCTTACCGTCTCTACTAAACATACTTTCCAAATACACAAACTCGTTCACTTGTTCTAATCATTCATTATTTACCGTTAAATCACACAATATTTAGACGTTTTGTGGGACTAGACATAACATTAAAGAAAATAAATAGAAAATTAAAAAAACTTAGTCATTCTTTCGTTTCTCTCGAACACCATCGTTTTCAATTTGCTGACATTCATCAGAAGTTCACTCTCATACGTCGGACATTCTGAACACCAGAGTCCGCAGATTTTCTATTTCAATTTAAATTATTTAAAACATAATATGCACATGACAAACTTACATTCAATTTGTAGATGTTATTACATTTAAATAATTGTAATAACATCTACTAAATAATAATTAGCTAAGATGTAGGAGAATCCTGCTTCGCCAAATATATGAAACAGATCAATGTCCAAAGTGATATTGTATAGCGGTAGCTCTTCCAACAGGCATATCCATAGGCAGGTTGGTCCTGTATATTGGAATGTGAAATAATCTGTGCTGACGCTGTTTAAGGTTATTTATAAGGAATATACAAACCATAATTTAAGGAGTATTGATCATACCGCACAACAATAGATGGAATGCGTAATCAAATACACTAGGGATGCAACGAATACAAATATTCGTATTCGCCGAGTAGTAGATATTTACCGAATATTCGTATTCGCCAAATATCATCACGAATATTAAAAACAAACTATTTATAACTGAACGCAACGCACATTACGGTTTGGCTGTGCACCGTGTATCCAAACACACCTACGCACTCTACTATCGAGGATTCCCCTAACATTGAATGAATGGATTTGTTGAGTTCTAAAGTTGTCAATCGTTACTTGTTTCACAGCATAACATGAGTTCTTTCATCTAGTTTCGTTGGGTTATTAATAAGGTTAGGTGCCCATTTCATGAAGCTTTTGTTTTGTTATACGTATTGTTCGTTCCATTTCAAAACAACACTTATAAAATAATTTCAAATTAAATCTAATAACATGACCTCTCGTAAGCGTGAAAAAAGTGATGCATATTTATTTTCGACCACTGGGAATGTACAAACAAACGGATAAAAGAAATCGTCTAACGCCTGAGAAGTTACTAATGTTGTACTTATTGAACAAAAATTTACCTGTGGTAAATTGTAATTACTAAATCTCTGAGTAAAAAAAAACAGTGTGTGTTATTTATTACCTTGTTGAATTATTCGTATTCGTATTCGTATTCGCCGAACAGTAGGTTTGATATTCTTATTCGTGAAAGTAGTATTCGTTGCATCACTAAAATACACATTCCTTCTAGTCTCTAAACTATTGTAGCCAAAAGCACACTCTGGAGAAATTCGGCTGGGTAAAGCCAAGGATAACGCCAGTACTCTCTCATGTAGAGATATCTTAGAGACTTCGTCATATAGATCAGCTTCACTATTAGCCATTGAGCTCAGTGGTCAGTATAGTTCAACTCACTTGCTGCACACGGGTGTGCAGACCCCCAACTCGTTCTTGATGTAGCCGACATGGCAGAAGCACTTGTTGGGCTCCCTGCAATCTCCGTTGGCGCAGCCTCCATCGCACTTCGGGGAGCAGGCCCCACCACCACCGGCGGCCACCTCGTAGCCGCTCTCGCACGTGCACACGTCCGGGGCCGTGCAGTTTCCTGAAACGACAGGCGACGTCGTCCGTCATTTTGTCGGTATCAACAAGTGAGGGTGGGCAAGGAAAGGAGAAAGGAAGTCATGGTCCGAGAGATACGAGAGTGACGCTGGGGTGGTTAACAGTTAAAATTTTAAAAAAGATTCTTACAATTCGTTTTCGTTCACTTAAATACACTGACAGAAAAGCTTAATTGAAGTTTAAAAAATCAGTATTGCACGTTGCATAACAAAATAAAACAAATCGACGGTCCCTAGGTAAACTGTCCAATCTGCAAAAATTATTTTTTCGTTTTACTATTACATACCTATATGTAAATTAAATCATTTTTGGACAGTGTTAAAAATAAATTTCGTTTAAAAAAAGCATACCTATATTAAATAAAAATTATCTGAAAATATAAATCGAATGTTTTAAGATATTTAAACGAAAATCTAATTTTTCATATTCGACGATATGCGTAGGGACCGTTGAATGTATATTGACAACAGCCGTATAACTATAATAAATAATACGTTTCAATTACAACACATATATTACATGGTAGTTTTCGAAAACCGTTTAGGTATAATCAGAATACATAATTCACTATGTAACATTATTCGTCACTAATGTTATTACAAATATTCATCGTTAAAGCCACACTACATTCAACGAAACGCAGAAAATCGTTTCTCGAAAAAACATACGGTTCGTATAAAATTCCGTAACCATTTATTGTTAAAAATGTCTAACGACGTAATAATAACCTTAACTCTTTAATATTTTTAATTATTTACTGTAAAACGTGTTTTATGTTAGGTATGTAAAAATCCCTTTAATTTTCTTTTCTATGGCGTTTATTATTAATAAATAAAATTAAAAAAATGTATTTCTTAAATAAAGAATAATAAAACATGTCTTACCATGTGAACACCCCTTGGAGCACACTGGCATGCAGAACTTCATGTGCGGCTCCTCGACGTAGCCGGCGTTGCACTTGCACTCGTTGTCGGGCCCGCAGTGGCCGTTGAGGCAGCCGATGGGGCACGTGGCCACGCAGTAGCCGTCCAGGTCCAGCACGTGGTCGGGGTGGCAGGCGCACACGTTGGGCGCGATGCAGCGCCCGTTGATGCACTCGTTCTCGCAGACGGGGTCGCACATGCGGAAGTTGTGGACGTTGCGCTCGTATCCGGGGCAGCACTTCCGGATCTTGCTCATCGTGGGGGACGACTGGAAATGCACGGTGGTTAACACATACGTATTATAAATATAGACTAGTTACAAACCAAAATATCTTTTACACAGAACAACAAGAATTACTGTGAACATATAGGCACATTGCGAGAGTTGATCTACGAGTATCCAACATGTATAAATGTCCGCGTGATATATATATATATATATACTTATATATATATATATATATATATATATATATATATATATATATTTATATATGGTGGTCCAAGACGCATGCACACACACACCCTTATAACGAGGTAAAATGGCAGGCCGTCGCCCTCACGCCGGTGCAGGCGCCGATACAAAGGCTGAGGCAAGAACGCTGAGGACAGCAAACAGGCGACAAAGTAAACCGGACCAATGACCGAGTGCAAAGGCAATGTATAGCAGGGGGCACGGAGAGCGAGGAAACTCGCCTTCCTGATCTAAACTAAATATTTACACGCGCGGCTGAGTAAAGACGAAATCATAACAACCCCGAGCCTTTGTTTTGGATCACTATATAACCCGGCGCCTGCAGAGCCGAGTATCTCACTTACCCAGTCTCATTCTTACGGCGAAGCGCTCCCCGATCGAAGCCTCACTTCTCGCAAAGCTACCTAACGAACGGAAGCTCTCGTCATATATCGATTCATTAATGTGTACCTATAATTATTGTACTTGTAACTTCTGTCGTTATTAAATTCCAATAAATACTATTCAAACACCGCGACTTTTACATCATCAACAACAGCAGAGATTTCCGACTCTACAAACGGAGTAGTGACCCTTGAGTTCAACTCTATCCAAAATCGGAGGGCTCATCCACCTCCAAATATATTTGTTATATTTAAGATTTTCACGGGTGAAAGATGACGAATTATTTTCTGAGTGAACCCGCGCCAAATAATCTTGAAAATAACTTTTACACTCCCCACGTTTCGAATAGATAGCACTATTCATTCTCAATGGCCTTCTCCAAACACATGTAATACTGCAATTCCTGGAAAAAACCCAACTTTGAAAATTAACCCACAAAATCCAATAAAAATAGATAAACCAACTATTAAAGTCATTAGCCGTTCGCAAAATCGGCTATTAAACAAATAAATAAATAAATAATTTTTAGCACCTATTAGGATTTTTAACTCACTTTTGTTCTGGCTCTTGCCCCGGAGAGTCGGGTTTACTCGTCCGGTCTTGGGCAGGATTCAAAATTGAAGACCCTTGCGAATGAATAATGCTATCTATACGAAATGTCGGTATTGTAAAAGTCATTTTCTGGACTATTTGACGCGGGTTAACCCAGAGCGTCAGCGTAAAGTGTCAGCGAATCCATGACTGATCTGACACAACCTCCCCATCCAATTATGCCGTAGGATAATAGGGAGTGAGTGATAGAACAATATATAGTCCTGAGGGATACGATATCTAATAAAACGAATGAAGATGGCTGAACAATAGACAATTATTTATTTACTTTTTTTTCATAGACTATATATATTCTAGTACACATTTAAATCACTACGTGGCGCTGGTATCGAGTTAATTAATATTATTTTGATATAATTAAACATATTTTAACAGCACCACTTATCAAAATAATCTAACATCCATAAATAACAACAACAAAAAATAACTTGACTGACATTTTAAACACTTTGAACTCCTAATAATTTCATAAAATAGTTATGTTTTGCACCACTTAAACTTTTCGTTAATATGTCGGCAGGCATCTCAGATGTTGACAGATAAACAACTTTTACAAGCTTATTAGAAATTGCTTCTCGTATGAAATGGTACCGCACATCTATGTGCTTAGTTCGTTTGTGAAATAAAGGGTTTTCTGTCAACTTTTGAGCTCCCTGATTATCATTGTAAATTACTACAGTATAGTTACAATCAATAATATCTCTTAACTTTTAGACTTTTTAGATAAATTGCCTCTTTACATGCCTCAGAAATGGCCATGTATTCGGCTTCGGTACTAGATAATGCGACCGTCTGCTGTTTTCTACATTCATATGATACTACACAGGATGACAATTTAAAACAAAAACCCGTATATGATTTTCTATCTACAGTATTTGAAGCACAATCAGCATCCACAAAGCCTTCTAAATTACAATTATCTTTAGTAAACTTCAAACCATAAGACTTAGTTTTCTGCAAATATCTGAGAAGTCTTTGTGCATGATGCCAATGAACTGAATTATAACAATTATTAAATTGGCTAAGATAACTCACACCATAAGATATGTCTGGTCGTGTCAATACTGACAAATACATAAGATTTCCTATAAGTTGTTGATATGGAAACTGTTTGTCAACACATTCTGCCTATCTAGTTTTAAATTACATTCCATAGGAGTATCTTTAGTTTTACAATCATTCATGTTAAACCTATTCAGAATTACATTTACAAATTGTTCCTGGTCAATAGATATACTAGTTTTATTAAATTTAACTCGCTTGCCTAAACATCTATTTATTTGACCTAAGTCTTTAACTTTAAACTCTGACATTAGTTTTTCTTTTAAATCTTTTGTCATAGCCGGACTATTGTAAAAAATGAAAAAATCATCAACAAATATTGCAATGATAATCTGCTCCTTTTGACATTTTTTACTATACAAACATGGGTCTGAAACTGATTTTACATAATTAATTTTTATCAAATAATCATTTATTCTTGCATTCCATGCTCTAGCAGACTGCTTTAAACCATAAACTGCTTTCTTAAGTTTAAGCACACAATTACTTGGACATTTAAACTAGGTGGTGCCTGCATGTACGCATTTTCTGTTAAAAAACCATTTAAAAATGCTGTTACCACATCAATGTGAATGATTTCAAAATTAAATTTTACACTTAATGCAAACAGAAGTCTAAGAGTAGAATACCTGAGAACTGGCGAGTAAGTTTCATGAAAATCTATTCCATGCTGCTGAGTATAACCTTTTGCCACAAGTCTAGCTCTATACCTGATATTGTTATTGCTTTCTAGCTTCTTCTTGAATACCCATTTGCATTGTACTACTCTATCTATCTAATCTCCCATGCTTGGTTGTCATCAAATGCTTGAAGTTCATCAGATATAGCCTGCTGCCGCTTGGCTTTCTCTGGACCTTTGGTAGCTTCTTCATAAGTTATGTCTTCAACCCAATACTCTGGTTCATCTGAAATACATAAGTTAGTAAGACCATACCTTTCAGGTGGTTTCCTTATACGCTTTTCCCCTAAGCGAGGCTCTTCATTTTCAGACAGGTCTTCCTCGGATAGTGACTGATAAGACTCTCCGTCTGTTGATGTTGTATTTTTCTCTGAATCATATACATAGGTAGGATCATCTTGATCTGTCAATGTTATTTCGCTTTCTTCTGTAGAACTTTCCTCTTGTAATGATAGCTGTTTTTCAATCTGACCTTCATTTATTTCTATCTGACCAGTATCTTTTTCCATTACAATGACATCTCTACTGGTACATATTTTTCTTGTGTCTGGATTATAAAGTCTGTAACCCTTCACATTTTCAGAGTATCCTACTAATATATATTTGACTGCTTTCTTGTCCCATTTTAATCTTTTATTTTTAGGAACATGCATCATTACTGGGCTCCCAAATATTCTGACATGACTGAGATCAGGCTTTTGTCCTGTCCATACTTCAATCGGTGTCTTTTGGTCCAAACCTGAAGCTGGCGATCTATTCTTTAAGTATACTGCTGTGTTAACTGCTTCTGCCCAAAAACTTTTATCTAGTCCTGCCTCAAACAAAAAACATCTTGAACGTTCAACTATAGTCCTGTTGAAACGCTCACTGAGACCATTCTGCTCCGGAGTATATGGATTAGTCTTCTGATGGATAATTCCACTATCTTTCAGATAATTTTCCATCAAATCTGAACAAAACTCCCCTCCATTGTCAGTCCTCAATGTTTTTATCTTTGTTCCTGTTTGATTTTCAGCCATTCTTTGAAATTCCTTGAAATACTGTAGAGTCTGATTCTTCTCCTTTAAAAAATATACAAATGCCATCCTGCTAGCATCGTCAACAAACAATAGAAAATACCTTGCATGTCCAATCGATCGAACCTCCATAGGCCCACACACATCCGAGTGAACTAAATCTAGCACTTTTGTAGTTCTATGTTTTCCTGATTGGAAGGGCAAACGGCTCTGTTTTCCTTCACAACACACTTGACAGTTGGATTTCTGAATATCAGCCTTCATATCGAAGGATATTCCTTCTACAGCACCATTTTTCATTTTCTGCAAATCATTACTATTTATGTGTCCTAATCTTCTATGCCACTGTTGTGCATCTGTAGTTTGAACTGCTGCCGCTAACACTTTCTCTGACTTCATAGTTTTCAACTTATACACACCATTCTGCAAAGGTGCTATTCCAATTAGATCATTTTGTTGGTTATGTATATAACATACATCACTTTTAAAGGTAACTTTGTTTCCTCTTGCTATTAACTGGCTTACTGGTAACAAGTTAGTAGTTAGGTTAGGTATGTATAAAATGTTGTTTACTTTAATGTCAAACTGAGAATTATTCACCAGCGTAGTGATCTGTGTATCACCGGCACACACAACTTGCACACTCATATTATTTGCAACAATGATTTCCTTCGTATCGTGCACTTTTCTCACTTGTATCAAATTTTCTTTGCTTGATGTCATATGGGCACTTGCTCCCGAATCGATATACCAGTCTTCCTTATTAAATTCACTGTTAAAAAATGCAGCACTAAATGCGTTTACCTGTTTTTCTTTTCCTTCGGGACACTGGTTTTTAAAGTGGCCAATTTTCTTGCACTTGTAGCATTTTATAACCTTTTTGACATTTGGCGTTGACGTTTGTTTCCCGCCTTTTGAATTGAAGTTTTGGCTTGTCTTGCTTTTTTGCTTTGACCATAATGCAACTTCCGAGTCATGGTCACCGATTTCAGAGCTCATATCAAGCAGTTTTGTTTTAATGACATCAGAATTTATGGCAATGCCAGAATGCTCTATTGCCATAATCATTGGAGCAAACTTTTCTGGCAGCCCCGCCAAAAGCAATGATCCGATCCACTCTTCGTTAATTTCAAAGCCTGTACCTTTAAGTCTTTGAGCAGTTTCGACGATTTGACTCACATAACTAGTCATGGTTTCACAATTATCAAGTCGTATGGATATCAATGTTCGAAGTAAACTGATTTTCCTTGTGAATCCGCTGTCATCAAATAACTTATGAAGTTTTTGCCACAAATCTCTGACTTTGGTTTCATTTTTGATGTGCACATATAACTTGGGATCAATGGACATTATAAGCTTTGCTTTTGCTTTTCTGTCTTCGGCGTCACTTAAATCGACAGGAATGGCGTCGATATCTATACCTTCCAAGATGAGAAAATTTCTTGCCCCAAACGCCCAGTCATCGTAATTTTCGCGTCCCTTCAACTTGGGCACGTTAACTAAATAACTTCCTGACGACATTATTTGCTGTTCACGATACGATTCCACTATTATATAAAATCTTAGTTTTGCACTGGGCCCATAACCTAATAAAACGAATGAAGATGGCTGAACAATAGACAATAATTTATTTACTTTTTTTTCATAGACTATATATATTCTAGTACACATTTAAATCACTACGTGGCGCTGGTATCGAGTTAATTAATATTATTTTGATATAATTAAACATATTTTAACAATATCTACCACATGTCTCAGACTTCTATATATGTATCCCATTTTCCTAATGTTATTAGAGAGATCTCGTATATGTCCCTGCCAACTGAGTTTGTTGTCGATTATAATTCCTAGGTATTTTATATCACATGCTTTTTCAAGACATATACAGTTGCAACCGTTTGGTAAACTACAGCTGTGTAACTGTACTTGATAATTTATGATCTGCAAATGAAATAACTTTACCCTCAGTTGACAATAATAAATATTATAACTAGATAAAAATTAAATGGTACATGATTGAAAATAATGATTATTATCCGTGATATGGTTCGTGAATTCAGAACAGTTATAACCAGTTACTAGTAGACAACGACGATACTCTTTTAGTCTAATATTGAGGTTTCTAGAAATTACGTAAATTTTCTATTTTTTTTTTACTAAATAGTGCAATAAAATTAACTACCGGTACTGTATATTAAGAGTATGTGATTTAAAAAAGATAGAATTTGTTCAGTTTTCTTATTTTTTTAAATGAAAGTATTTATTCTGTGGGGCAAAATTTATGCTGTAAAACAGAATTTAAGCAAGAGTTTTTCATTCGGAGGCACGATTCAATTATCTTAACGTCAGAAAAATATTTTACGAACGTAAATAGGACAGGGATGGGTGTTTGGATAATTCCTTTTTATGTGTGTGTATGAAAATAAAATAATATGCGTCAACTAATTGATAGAATAACTTTACGAAAAAAATTCCTAATCATTATCAAAATATAATAATTTCATTGTCTGCTTGTCTAGTAACTACGTAACTTCCCGGAATGCACGGCTAAAAAACCGAAATAACACGGCTGGAGAAAGACTCGAACCTCGGACGCACGGACGGCAACGCAGCAAGTATGCGACATAGACACCACCGCTTCTCACTGGTGCGTCAAAAATATACTATAGGTATATACTACACATTGTAAGAGCAGGACATTGATTTAAGCCTCTTCCGTGATTTTTCAAAGGGTGTACAGCTAGATAAAAAGTATTAATATCTGTCATTAGAAATTAATACTTTAACTAGCCAGTGAAACTTGGCACTGGCAAAAAAGAACGATACTAGACCGAAAGAGGAAAAATACAATATAAAGATATATATAAGAAGAAAATCTTTGTACAATAGAGTAGAGAAAGAACGAATTAAAAGTGAATCCAATGGTGGCTGAAGTATAATAGATAGAATAAAGGATTTCTGAGATGGCTTGGCCATATGAAACGAATGAGAGTGTGAAGGATGGTAAAGAAAATTTCTGGGGCGAGGGTTGAAGGAAGCAGAAACAGGGGGCGTCCGCGGAAGACCTGGCATAACCAGATAAATAAAATAATAGTGGACGGCCTTGTTAGAGGTTTCAACAACCGACTAGCGTGCTTGCAAGCAAGAAGCAAGAGTGGTGTGCCAGGACAGAATAGTGTGGCGTTCTATCCTCTATCCTACCCCTCTGGGAAACGGAGTAATGGTTGATTAGACAAGAAAGGGATATTTATTATCAAGGTTAAAAAACATTCTTACCCCATTTCCAGCAGGAACATCGTGAGGGTCCTTTACGAGGGTGACAGTACTGAAAGAATACAAACATAATTAATTTCCCTGCTAAATGTATGATTGATAATTACTTTTGTGATATGACGTCAGTGGCGTGCCCTAGGCGTGGATTTAGGTTAGGCTGTCAATAACCATGCCGTATAAAAACGATACGTTCATTAAATTGTTAGATAATGTTAGCGCATTTGCTGACACAGAGGGGACTGCATTCAAAACACATATTGCTTTTCGACAGACACTCAGGAACGTGTCCTATGGCAAGTTGAGTGGTATTATCCAACCATTATAAAGAAAATTTAAAATTTATGTAAAACGGTTCAATAATAACATTATATCGTAAGAAAGCAATAAAATCATGTAAAATAAATAAAATAAAAATTGTACGATTGGGGTTGATTTTTAAGACACATTATTTTTTTTTATTTCTACATTCTTTCGCTAGATGGCGTACTAGCGTACATACGTGATACATAATATATCAAATAAATATTTGATTGTGTGAAGTGCACGTATTAACTAACATTCATATTCCGTATATACGTATTCATACATACTTAATTATGTTTATTCTAAAAGCTTACGTAAACAAATTGATCTCCTCCAAAGTCGATGTATCTAATACATAGAGACGGCTCGTTTAATTGAATATTTAAAAAATATATTTTTGTGTTACGTAACCCTTGAAAAATCACGGGAAATAATAATAACGAATTGCGCGTAACACTCTAATTATCTAAAGTTTTAATTCTAGCAATTTACGGACATTACGACAGACGGACAAGGAAATTATTATGTTTATTTTTTTTAAATTGAGAACCGAACATGGAATACGTCTCGCATCAATATTCTCACTTTTTTCAAAATAAGCTAAACGCTTTTGGTATGAAGATAGGACTAATTTGCTGGTGTCCTGGAATGGAACTCGAACCACCGATCTAGATCACAAGGCGAGCTTCATGACTACTACACCAACAAGCTACTCGATATTTATTTTATTTTATTTTATTCGGTCCTCCAACAGAGAGACACAATCGTTTGGTAAGATGAAATAATTTAATTTAAGAGGTAATTAAAATCTGAGCATATGCGTGGAATGGGAGAGGATTTACTATTGTTGGTTTAATAAATTGGAAGGAAAAAGAGGTATTTCTATCTGGTGTCTATCGGAGTGGGACGTGGAAAGCTAGCAAGCTGGTGATTTCAGAAGAATTATATGAGAAATTGTAAAAAAATTATAATGAGAAATTATAAGATTCTTGAAAATTTGTTTAAATAAAGCACCGGTTGTGAGTGAACCATGAAAAACAGCATAAAAACTGTTGTTCAAAGGCCTCGGGCGTTACTCGTAGTCGTATCACATAAAGGTCAAATCAACAATCATTTTGCAATAGATTTCTTCGAAGAGTTCTGTTTGATAAACACTGCATGATTTGAAAACAACAAATGAATTCAATGGAATTATTGCCACAAATAAAATTCAGTATGTGGATATTATTCGATGAAGAGAAACCATATATTTACAATAATATTGTTGTTTGATATAAAAATACGGATTCACTTCCCTTCTCATAATATTATTCTTTATTTAATTCATTGCAATTATATTTTTTAAACAGTGACATTGACAGATTTATATTAAAGCGAAATGAAAAGGACTATGAATTAAATATGAATGTTAATTAGAAAAAAAAAAGTATATATATATATATATATATATATACATATATATCTTACCTATGAAGTCACAGACAAATATTTAGAGAAACGTTTTAAGTGCCTAGCGATTGAGATGCCGTAAAAAATTATAGCAAAAAAATATATAAATAAATTATATTCAAGTGAAATTGTTTAGACATGTTGTACATATAATTATATAACGGCTTTCTAACATATTCTAGATGAATACGTGTTGAATACTCGTCCATATTATTTGTTTTGCTTTGAGCTAAATGATTTTTATGTTGAAAAATTTTATTAAAAATTTGTGTTTGTCGACAAATTTTATAAATAATTATAGGTACTCATATAAATCTATATACTTCTTTATTTAATATAGTATAATACGTCTTTTAAGCATTTTTTGAAGCACGTTACAAACCACATGCACATTACAAGGCTACAAGCAAAAACCACATGCCAGTACCGAGAGCAAAGACAATATTTTACAAACGGTTCTACATGTTCTTAGCTCCAAAATTATACATCAGATTTAATATTCACAGCAAAACATTTACAAACAAAAAATCATTCTTATATGGACCCAACAAATGATGCAATTGGGAAGGGATCAGTAAAAATTAAAAATAATATACAGACAGAATAAAAGAGTATATTAAAGGATGAGGTGATAAATCTTAATTTTAAAAACTTTTTTAAAAGCTGGTTTTTCATTGTACCTCCTCGATTATGCTTTTAAAAGGTTGTACGTCAATATGTCTATTATGAATAGGAGATAAAATAATTACCTATACTGTAATTGGAATTATAAGGCTTGTTTTTTAGAGGTATAAAACTTTAAAATGAAATAGAACATTAAAATTATGGAAATGGCGACGGTATTTGCTTTATTGGAAAGATAATTTTATGCCATTGGTATTTAAATATAAAGATTTTTTTATTTGTTTTTCGAATTGGCAGCTCTTTTTACAGCGACAACCAATTTAACAGCTGATTTGTACTCAGTTCGATAAGCCATTTCAAATGTACATACACCAGAAAAATGTTGCAAATTGTGCCATTTTAAAAAAAAAATGTGATATCATAATCATATTTAAATACAAATGGCATAAAATTATCTTTCCAATAAAGCCAATATCACGGTCATCACCGCGATTTTAATTTATCTTATTTCTTCTAAAAAACGCTCTATATATGTATAAAATGACAAATTAAAATACAATATCGCAATGTTTTTTGTATTGATAAAAGAGCTAATAAAATCCCCTCCGGCCTTATATATGTACCTCGAATATTACTTGTATATAAAGGTCACAATATAAATTCAAAAAATTACTTCACAATAAAGTTTTAGAAAATTGCGAATAACAAAGAGTTACTTACGGGACTTCCACGTAACAAACTCCTCTCTCAAGATCCAGCGGCTTGGAGTTGTTCTTTGGTAGGGGAACGGTGTGGGCGGATCCCGTGAGGTTTCTATTGCTCGGACCCTTAACCGAGTGGAAGAACTGCGTCAGGTTCTGTCCGGCCGCATGGAGATGGCCCTTGACTCCTGCGAGAGGTTCCCGCTCTGGATGGGGAAGACAGCTGGCCGTCCACACCACAGCGGCGAGGAAGAAGAAATGCCAGCACTTCAGCATGGTGACCTAAAAACGACGGGTCCATATTATATTAATAGTACTTTTTTGATTAATTTAGAAATATGAATGAAATCAAAATTAATTAAAATTATAATTAATAAAAATGTACTTTATTTTCACCACTTTTGTATTGAAAAATATCAACATGTTTCAGAGCCCATGATATCTTTGTCAGGATACAATTGTATACTAACTAATTTAAAATCAAAAATCTAAGTACGGGCAGTCAAAATATAAAAATTATTTATGGAAAATTAATAATAATAAAGTACCTACCTACTAAGATGAAAACAAAAATTTTGGAAATAAGAAAAATGTCAATAGTAAATTGAATTATATTAATAATGTCACCACAAAATTATTTTGCTCTTTTTGAAGAAGTTAATTAAAATTAATTAATATTAGCATTCATTAAAATGTTAATCTAATAAATCAATAATTAATTGAATTGAAAATAAAATAAATGTCAACTAATTAAAAAAAAATATACTATTTGAATTATTCACCTTAGACCAAAGGAAAATTACAAAAAATAATACTGAGAGAAGTGGCCCGCTCCGACCAAGAGACAGATATTGACTAACCGGTTCTTGAAATCAAAGCCCACAATATTTGTACAATACCTCGTAGCACTTGTATCGCCATTGGCAGAGAGATTAGAGGCGTGTTATAAAAAAATAACATTTTCGAAGAATTTGCAGAGCTTGCCAAAATGTTTCATTTAACAAATAATATGTACATTTTCAATGTTATTCAGTGGAAACGTAACATTTTTAATTACAAGCAATAATCACTTGTGATTTTTAATAAAGATACATTGAAATAAAATTGATTTAATTATTATCTTACATTACCTAGCCCCGTATAAAAAAGGTTCTTTAGAATAAGTCGACATCATAGTAATGTTGAATATTTTTCACCTATCACAAGAATGTTTCGTATATTTATAATATTATGTATATTGCGCTAACTCTTACAAATATGCTGATATTCTTGCAGATAACCCATCAACACCCATTTTCTTGACAATAATCTGTAACACAAAATATAAACAACAATTCTTTATTAAGGTGTGATAATTCTTTTATGAATAACAACCGCAACTCTCATCCTAAAATTTGCTGAGTTCATGTGTGTTCATCAAAATGTTCATGTTGCTCTATAACAATAATTGTTACCAAATCATTTTGTTTGCTCTTTCGCCACTTGTACTGTATATTAAGTTAAAACGTATAATAATAGCTACAAACGCTTTTAAAAACAGATTCCGATGTCAGATTCATAGATTCCAAAGAAATTTCAGTAGTTCAAATTTCGATTTAATGACTTTTTGTGTTTATCTCCTAAAAGACCTCAGTAAAAGTACTCAGTGTATTATTGCTGACAGACCTTATAAAAGGAAAGGCAGCAGTAATACATTCAGGTCAATGAGGTATAAACCTCTAAGATAAGGAAATCATATACACACATAAATCCCAATTATAATATTTTCCTATGGATAAATTATAGAAATCTCACAGAGACGAAGCTATTTATATATGAGAAAAGTGGATGGAAGTCTCTTATACTATGGCTCAGGGCTTACATCCTGTATGATCTGGCTTGAGTGATCACTCTACATAATGCAACGTTCTCTAATTCCATCGTAAGAATATCCACACATTATCAAATTTTTTGAAAGTTCTATATGTTGTTTGTTTGTTTATTTGTTTGTTCGTCCGTCCGCAACTTCTTTAAAGTATTTTTATTTCTTTTCTTTTTTATATAAATAAATATTATATATAAATAAATATTATATTTATATAAATAAATATTTATTCCATGTAAAAGTACAATCATTTTTAACGGGTTACAACAGCTATTTTAATAATATTTTTGTCAAATAAAGTTTACCGTTCGAAAAATAATATAAAAAATAATATATATAAATAATAAAATAATAAAACAAATACCCTTTTTACAGTTTGCTCTGTTTTATAATGAATGCAAGACATGACGAATTATGCACGCTTGGAAGACAAAAGTGATGTCATGTTTGTAGAAACCGGTACTGCGTGAAATCACCATTTATTCACACAAATCATCGTCCCTGCCTCTTGAACGATCACACTTAATTTATCACAAGATGTATTTTATGCAACTACCAAAATTATATTGTCATTTGGTACTAACATAATCAAATCATAATCAATTATAAATTGAATTTTTTACGACGATGGTTCCAAAGCAAACAAAAAAAAGCAAAAAAAAGAGATGGCATTCCTAATAATTAACACCTCCGACCCCCCTCCCCTCATCCAGCCCTCATCCTCCTCTTCACCGTAACACACTTGCATGGTTTAAAATTTTCAATTTTTAGTATACAAACAATCCTGATGAAGAGAACATTGTTCTCGAAACATGTAGATTGTATAATCTAATAAAGTGGTGAAAACAAAGTGATTTGTGTTTTATTTTAATAATAATGTCACCACTAAGTTCAAGCCTTTTTTCTGAAGAAAAAATATTATTCGAACAATTTAAAAAAAAGATTTGTTCAATTATGAAATCCTCCAAAACAGAAAAACAAACTTTGTTTATTCCTTTCTCCGTTACTAAAACGGATTATCTTTTAAATCTGATCTAATCTAAAAATAATGTTGTCGTTCGGCGACTAGATGGCGTAGCCACCATCGCTTCTTCGTGGCCCGTCAAAAATATTCTATATATATTACACATTATAAGTGCTTAGTTATGACTCGAATCATTAATTCGTGCCTCCTACGTTTGACGTTTGACGGACTTTTTATTTTATTATGTATAAATAAAATAAAAAGTATATATAGGGTATATTAAATATATGAAAGATTCCAATTTGGAACATATATACCCAAAACTTAAAAAAAAAAGATAATGTATGTATTTTCTTACGATGGAATTGGTGAACGTTGCATTGTGTAGGGCGATCACTTAAGCCAGCTCACGCAGGTTGTACGCCCTGGGCCATTCTATTAAAAGACTTCCATAAACTTTTCCCATTTTCATAGCTTCACCTCTGTGAGACTTCTATAATTTATATTAATTAAATAAATAATAATAAAACTGTCACGGGTTTACGACGAGAGATAACATAAAAATTCATTCTTAATCAGTTGTGTGGTAATATAAGAGCTGTTGTTATAGAACAACATTACATATTTAGGAATCATAATTGACATATAATAAATTCTGTTGTCTAAATAACAAAACTTATAATCTCTTCATAAGACTTAGAAATTTATTTTATTATTGAAGTTGCTTAAAATATTATATTTTTTATTTACCCAGTCCAGTTTGCACTGTGCTACATTTTTCGGTACATTTTGCAATTTCGTAAGTATGACGCACCCATGCCTCAAACATTCAATAACTCCAACCGCTACAAGTTAGATCAAGAACTTTCCTCCATCGATCCCTATTATATGCCGTTCCTGCAGTCCCAGATTTCTAAGACAGATGTGTTTTTGAAGACATTTGCACTCCAGCTTAGCTTTGGTCTTTTCAAGAAATCCATTTTATCGGAAAAACTTATGCAAAGAAGTGGCTGGTGATATCTTTGCAAAAGGAATGTGAATTCAACCTGTACACAGATGAATAAATTCCAGATGCTCTTTCAACTGAGGCCCACATGCAAGATGCTCCAGGAATTTTTACATGAGTATTAGGAATTTCAGGAGTTGAATAAATAAGTTTTAACATTTCGTGAATTAATTCAAAAAATATATATCGTTTCGGATAAACATTAATCGTACAAATCTCATAATTATTTTTTGATAAATTGAGTTATAAAATATTGAAAAATTCTTCGTTTAACGTTTATCATCCGTTTATTCTTGTCCAAAATTGCAGCCCCCGTAGTGATCGTAATTAGCGGATTTCAGTGTATTTTTAAAATGTCACCACGAAATGTTTTTAAATTAAGGGTGAGCAGTGCTGATGGAGATGATCTTCTACTGTCATCTGGCAGACTGTCAGCTACAGAACACCACGTATTACAGGAATAAAAGAGTCAATACTTCAGATCTAATTATTGGCAAGTAATTAGAATCCTCGGGGCGTGTTTATTGATGAAATTTATTTACCGGGCGAGATTGTCGTGCCTATTCTCAAATGCAAGCAACGGATTGCGATTTTTTAAAATCGTGTTTTTAAATAACATTTGTCTCGTAACACGTGCTATACGTAGCATATGAAAACAAAGCCACGTCTCAAAGATGTCGAGTTTCACTATTTTATTAATCAGAATCTACGTTTTAAATACACACAGAGCTGTAGACAACACTAGAACTTTTACATTTATTGAGGTAATGGTTCCTGCAATTTTGGTCAATTTCGACGTGGCAGATGTGGACATATTAATTTTCCTTTCCCATATCCCGAAATTCTCGGGATGAGAAATGATTTAATATAACAATAATTTTACGTGGACATGTATGTTCTGAGAACACAATTACTGGATTTGTTAATTCGGAAGATATTCATTAAAAGCCATTATCCACATCAAAAATAAAGAGGAATCATTATCACCTGCGAAGTCTATGTATATTATTTCATGGGTCTCTAGCACAGTTCCTTCAAACATATGAAAGGTTTCAATTTGTAAAATATATTTATATCTACAACTTTAAAAATTTAATAATTTGTTGATATTCTTACAATGGAAGTGGTGAACGTTGCACTGTGTAGAGTGATCGCTTAAGCCAGCTCACACAGGTTGAATGTACAGCCCTGGGCCATCCTATATAAAACTTCTATGCACGTTTCTTCGTGAGTACCGTGATACTATCATCGTCTCTGTGAGACATCATTTATTTTACACACACTATCATTTATTTTATTAATATTTTAAATATTTAAAGCATTAACTATGTTTACCTTTTATTACATTTTACTTACATGTTACATAATTAAGATATATTTTAAGAAAATGTTAGTAATGCTAGTGGTTATATACTTACATAAATAACAGCGTTGAGCGAACATTGAATAGAGCTTAACAGAAGTGATTTCAGTTTAAATTTAGGTGAGTGAAATATTCGGAAGACACTGTGATTACAAAATTAAGGACGATACTAAAATTTAACTCGTGTGCAGGACTTTCTTTGGTGATAAATTAAACAAAATTAATTTCAAGTGTTTTCATTTGCCTCCCAATGCCACGTCCCGTGTTAATATTACACCTGAAATAGGAAGTTTCGTGTTCTTACAGGAAACTTCCTATTTCAAGCAGAATAAGACTAAATATATAACTACATAAGTCTGAAATTCGTCATAAACTTAAACAGTAATACGTCATACTGCGAACAAAAGAATGTTCCGGTAATAACCAAATAAAAAATTTCAGTACTTTGTCCTTTTCCCAACCACTTCGTCTAATTTGTTTTCAACATAACTTAATCGTATGAATAACATCGAATCGTTTTTTAACTAAGCCATCATAAATTTCAGAAAAGGGTTTCATAAATTGTGAATAATGATTATGTCCTGGTGAGTCCCGCACGCATTGTATAATTTATTTTATCTCTCTTTATAACATATTACCAACAGGAAGTGTTCGCTAATGATCCAACTTCCGACCAGTTTATCTAAAAAATTATCTGGCTATGTTTCCTTCGCGAATAATATACTAATTATATAAAAAATCTCCGTTCCTAGGATTACGAGTCTGTTTTGCATTCGCGGTGAGATAAAATATCGTTGAATTGCACAAAATAGCCGCTATCTAAAATTTCACATACTTATTAGTATATTGCGAATATGAACGCTTTAACCACTTTTTTCTAAATTAATAGATTATTTCATACATCTTGCATCGTATAAGAGCTATAGATTTTTGGGATTTACTTTTGGGAACACAATTTCCAAATATTTGGACCAATTGGCTGATGATAATCTTATCGGCCGTATTCTGAAATATTGCGATATCTGTAGCTTGACAGTTATTTGACAGTTAACATAGTAATGTCGCCAATTTTAATGTTTTTAGTTTGATAGGTTTGAAATTAATGAATTCAATTAATAAGGTTCGACACGTGATGAATTTTTTCAAAAAATGCATGTCGTTTCGGATAAACGATGCTTCGATCTTGGTTGTCAAAGGCACGCTTTACAACTCCATCGTTGTTATTTGTCCCCTTCCGTCTACGTGAGAGGATTAATTAAGATGCAGCGCCCAAGATTGTCTCATCGGCGTAACGTGATTACGGAGATTTAAACTTATCCGGTATTTGAGTCATCTCCTTCACTGGCATTGCGAATTACAGTAGCTAGGATAAGTGGATGGTGGCAGTTTTCTAACACTGCATGATGCAGAGGGGCTGAAACCTTCACAATCACGCGTAAAGGTACTGATACACACGCTTATTTTTGAGCATGATCATTAGCATGCTCTAACAACTGTACAAACTTGCTCTTTATTAGCATGCTCAAAGCTAACAATCAAACACACGTGCTTATTACTGGCATGCTCTTGTCATAGAATAGAGACGCTCTTGTTCAAAATGGAAACTTTGCAAACTGAAATAGAAAATTCGAGTGAACCAATAAATCAAAACAGTTCCCGAGTTTATGTCCACACATTTCTGATTTTAATTTTTATAATTTTTATTGTAAGATTTGAATCATTCGTGTCTTTTAATAAAATTTCATAAACATTATTTCTCGCTATATTATTTTTACATATCGGTGACCGAGTTATCCACAGACATTCGTGATTCCTATAATAAGTCACGAAAAGTAATGTTTTGTCATCTCCCAACGCGCCATATTTATTTCATCTGTCACGAACTGAGAAGATCGCATCGATAATCAATACCAGCCGCGAATGATATTAGCATGCTCATAAGCAAGCCTGTTCACATATGCTCAAAAGATACCCTTTACACCCGCAAATCAAATGAGCTTACTCATAAATCAACCAGCGGTTGATTTATGAGCAAGCTCATTTGATTTGCGGGTGTATGCTACTAAGTAGCAATGGCTCAAGAAGCTCAATACTGCGCATGCTCTCGTGCCACTAATGAGCGTGTGTATCAGTACCTTAAGAGGCCCTAGTACACGATTTTCGTATTTGCTCTCGATTTGCTAAATTTAACGTAAACTTATTAAATCATTTTGCAAAACCGATAGCTAAACACGCTTTTAATCAATTTTATTATGTAGATCCATTCACTCTCGAAGCATTTCCTTAAAAAACAATATGAACAAATATATTGTTATAACATTAAAACAATTATAAACCCGAAACACTATTTTAGTTTTCATGCAATAGAGTTATCTTTGGTACAATAATCTCGTATACTTTCAAATAAAGACCGTATATTTTATTTACAAATTGATTAAAAACCTGTTTAGCTATGGGTTTTGTAAAAAGATTTAATAAGTTTACGTTAAATTTAGCAAATCGAGAGCAAATACGAAAATCGTGTACTGGGGCCTCTGGAGACAACTGCGCGCCGACATTCACGCGCTGCGTCCCG
This sequence comes from Agrypnia vestita, assembly GCA_016648135.1. Taxonomy (NCBI): domain Eukaryota; kingdom Metazoa; phylum Arthropoda; class Insecta; order Trichoptera; family Phryganeidae; genus Agrypnia; species Agrypnia vestita. The sequence continues at coordinate 71,596 of JADDOH010000471.1, forward strand.
CGCGGCCCAACACCGACAGCAGCGCGCGGGACAAATATACAAAGTTAATTTTAAAAAATAGCCTTTTTGATATAGCCCAACCTATAGTCCACTAATAATCGTAGAAAGTTTGTGAAACAATCCATGAAAACGTTTATCTTCAACAACGGAACACGTTTAAGGAAAGAGCATGGTTGAAAAACGTCGAATTTGATCAAGACAAAATGTTATTTTATATTCTATTATTAACGAGCTGAAATTATAGTTTTGTTTCCGTTGTATTCACAAATCATTGGGTTACATTAAGTTTTTATCTAATTTTCAGCATTATGAAACACTTAAACGAAATACATGGGAATTAATATCCTTGCTCACTTTTGTATTGCGCGTTATTATCGGGAAGCCACTGCAACCGTGCCGTCTACGTCCTAAGTTTACTATTGTCAGGCTGGCTGTTTGGTGCTTAGGTCCAGATCTTCGGGCAGTGCAGTGGACTTCTAAGTAAAGTAAGAGTAACTAAAGTAAGAGAAAGCCAGTAGTGACCGTCCTTTCGTGGCGACACGACTTGCTCTTTACGGACTTATAGATGATCCAGGGACGTTCAGGTCTCGCACCTACCACCGACTTTTATCACCACTACCTCTGGTCCACTTCTGCTAATATTGGTATTATTGTAGCTAATCTGCCATCAGGGGGCTCCCCAGCTGTGACATGGCCGAGGGACATCTTCGCAACATACCCCAGGTAGACCTCTTTCCATTTAAGAAAGACAATCGAATTAGTATACGTAAGCCGTGCATACGACGCACATTGTTGCGTTGTGTTGGTATTTACGAGTATGAACACCAATACAGTAAAACCTCGATATAACGGACTAATTGGGGGGACGAGGTGTCCGTTAAAGCCGAAAGTCCGTTATATAAAAATAGGTTTAAAATAAATCAAAAAACTTTTTTTTGTAGATATATACACTGTATTTAGATATAAATAAAATTACAAAACACAAACAAACTTCTATTTAATTGTCTTCAGACATTCGTCGTTAAATGACGTTGCTCAAACAGCAACGTAGATATCGACGCGCTTGCTTTCGGTAATCCTGCTTTGAAAAAGGAATCAAGTTTTGTTTGCACTTTTGAAGTTTGCTGTTTTTGCCATATTGTTCACATATACGAGACGCAGACATTCCATTTGTCCATATTTAAAAGGTATGCCTACGAAAATTTTTATTTATTTACTGGAGTACACTAAATGCTTTCATTCACTTCGCAAGTCAAACTGCTGTAGAATCCCTGACTAGCGTGGCAAACACCCATAGAAACCTACGCGTTATTACATCAGGGAAACCCCTAATATACTATCGCTCTGGCTAGATGCAGTCTATGAGCGGGACGGCATTATGTCTCAAATTCTAGTGCTAGACGAATGAGGTGATTATCATGGGCGCTAAAAATTGTTTACATGCGGCAACACTTCAATTTAAGCATGTATAATATTAACAGGACGTTTTTAATTTTTTTACATTTGACCGGATTTTTTGTCCGTTATATCCGAAGTCCGTTAAATAGAGGTCCGTTATATCGAGGTTTTACTGTACAACGAAACAATGTACCTCGTACGCACGCCTTACACATACTAGTTCAATTATTTCTCTTAATTGGAAAGAGGTCTAGTTATAAATTTGGGTTACATTAGTATCGCATTATTATTTCTGTGGTGGTTGGGAGGCACCGCAGACTCTAGCCGCTACGCAGAAAACATTTTTGTTAATCAGGCGCAAGAGACGGACAACACCGACGACCGCTCAGCACAGGTAATATTCCTGTTCGCGACCCAACCTGTAAAGAGTGTTCCAATAAACCGCAACTTCAAACAGTGAGTATTGCTTACACCCCGTGCTGAAGACATTCATTCACACTATTGCATGCGCGACCATACACACTGAACAGAAAAGAATTCTCCCGGTCGGGAGGGAATTCTTTTCTCTCCTCACAACCAACCCGCCAATTTGTAAATAAAAGTGATATTATTATAAAATAACTAACTAATTATCCCGCCATTTCCACAAAGGAGTAGGCAGAGAGGATAGAACGCTACACTGTTCTACGCTGACACACTTAAAATTACATTTTGTCTCGTCCAGTTTCGTACATATCCTCATGCACGCTCTTCAGTTATTGAAGCTTTTGAAAGAGCAATTCAAATATTTGGTTTATCTGATCGTACCAGATCTTTTGCGGACGCCTTCTGTTTCATGTTTAATATCCTCGCCTTGCTTATACGTTTCACATGACTAAACCGAACAGCGATCATTTCTTTATTCATCTACTGCGTTACAACTTGCATTACATCCATTTCTAATGTGTTCATTCATCACAGTATCGGACAAACAACAATATCGCAAACGCGCTTCATCGACCCCATTTCACAGATCAGTGGACGGACACCCACCGCATACCCAGGGTCGTTTTATGAGCGAAAGCTGACATATCGACTCTACTCATACGTCGCCAGGTTGACAATTTTTTCTCTAAAAGGTCGTCTCTGTGTCGCGTCGTGTAAAGGGCGCGCGACCCGGAGAGGCCTGCAAAAGTCCACTCACTGTACCTCTCCCACACAGAAATAAACATTTATAGATAAACAGAAATAATAATAAACGAAAATTCACAATTAATATAAATGATTTGTTAATTACACATCTACACACGTAGTATTTTATATAATACCTTTATTTTTGGAAAGCCATTAACGGTTCCATAATATTTTAGTACTTAATAAATACAGTTTCACGTACGGCTCAAACTTTTTTTCTTAAATATATAAATTGCAATGAAAACTGTAGATATGTATGTACTTTAAAATTATTACCTATTCAATCACGTCCATATTTATTTTTCAATTATTCATATCAAGTTTTAAAGGTTATCCTTAGAAAAACTTGTTTTTTACTTATAATAAAAGGTACATATGTGTAAGGATTCTTCGAGTTTGATGTTTTTAGAACATTTATAAAAACACCAACCGATGAAGAATAAGAAAAAATTTCTAGAAAAATAATTTTATTTGTAATAATATTTTACAGTTCTTTTAAACTTGTTTTAATAAAGACATTAAATTTGACTTATTTTAGTATAATCTGTCGGAAATAAGATAATCCACCAGTTTTCATAAGATATTACTTAAATATCTACCTAATTATAACTTTTAGCGAAACATAATTACGCAAAGTTTCGAAAAGGTTATAGTCATTAATTTTACAAAAAGCTTAAGTCTCATATTCATAAAATCAATTTGCGTTAATAATTTAAAATAAATCCTAAACATAAATAGTCCGTATTATTTTACCCAGTTACCTAGATTCTAGACATTTGCAAATTATGGACAGGGCCGCACTGGCTCAGGCGGCAATGATCGCCGCTGGGGCCAATATACAGCTTGGGCCACCGGCTGTGCTTAGCAACACTTTTTGAATCAATTTCGTTTTCACGGGTTTGACGGAGTTCATTTTTGTCTTTAAATACGTCACGGGGAAGGATTTTATTTGAGGTTAGGTTGGAAAGTGCACGAGGCCCTCGTAGTCCAGCGTGCGTGACACAGGTTTCCCATATCGGGGATTTCGGGTTCGATTACCAGTAAAGTCACAATATATGTACGAGTATCTCAAAATCTGGGCGTATTTGTGATGTGTTTCTGTACAAAGAATAGGGTCTTATGGCTTGTTGTAGGTGAAACAATATTATTTCAGATATTTGAGTGTAGATGTATTATTACTGATATTGTACTTTGGAAGAGAATTTTTCTACAAGGTTTAATAATTTTATTTGACTTGTATTAAATCATATGACTTTACGATATTCTATATTAATTACTTTAATGATGAGTCCAACGTTTTATAGATTGAAAAAAAAAATGCAAACTTTGAGTGATGTATAGACATTGATAATACAACATTTTGAACAAATAATTTAGTCAGGAATTTATGTGTAAGGTATTGTGGACTAGCTCTGTGTATAAAGTTTTCATCAAAGATCATAAATGTTATAATTTAAAATTATATTTTACACGCCACATTTCTTTTTTTTATTTCCAAGTCTTTATTAAGTATTTATGTATATAAATAACAAGAAAACACCTGGTATAAAACACTACTTTATTAAAATATCAACATGTTTCGGGGCCAACGGTCGGATAGGTACCTACTAAAGTATCTAGTAAAGTATCTACTAAAAATTTAATTCGTAGTATAGACATTAACAAACACAAAAAATAAGTATATGGGGGATGGATAACTTATTTAAGAACTAATGTGAAAACAAAATGTTGATAATTCAATAAATTAGTGGTTTATACAAAGTGTTTTATTGTTATTAAATAAATTATTCTACTAGGAAGTAATTTTACAGATATTGAATAAGTCTTCATTATTTACTTTCGAGTTTAACTTCCAATTCTATCATATTATTTTAGGCAAGTATACGAATTTCTCAATATTTTCAATCATTTGTATAAAAAATACATGAATACTTCTGTGCTTGATATTTTTTATAAAATATGTATTTATATTTAATACATTTCTATACTTTCAGCGGAATCTATCTGTAGAGAGTTGTAGACTAATTCTTTTACGCCCTGTATCTATGAACGAAATGTTACTCAGCTTTGAGGTAATCGAATCAAACAAATGGTATCCAAGTAAAATTCTTTTTGTAATATCTTCCTGCTGTGTAAAACGTAGAAGAAAATAATAATAATAATGGCAGCCTTGGATGGACTTTAGCCTGTTTTTTTTGATTATTTCCTTATCTCTTTCGTTTCTCTATTCCTTTGCCTCAATCTTTAAAGATTGATTTCCAATCCCTGCGGCGCGGCGGCGGCTGACTTGACTGACTCCGTCCAGTGACATTTGGCTTGCCCTGCGCTTCATCTTCTCCCTGGTTTAATCAATGACTTATTATCATATATCATATTACACGATTCTTCATCGATCACCTTCATTACATTTCCCGCCCACTACACGTGAAATTTTGATAAACTTCCCGACATCGGGTTCTTGGAACACAGTGTGTGTAGAGCTCGTTATTTCAACGACGTTTAATCTCTCCATCGTTAACTTGTCAATGAATTTGTCGAATTTTTTTTATTTCAATCACAAAAGAATTGTTGAAATGAGAATAAAAATAATTGTGTCACTAAATTTTAGATAATTTTTTTGTTTTGTTTTGGTTGTTTATTTATTATTTTATTTTATAGTTATTTGTCGAATTTTTTTATTTCAATCACAAAAGAATTGTTGAAATGAGAATAAAAATAATTGTGTCACTAAATTTTAGATAATTTTTTTGTTTTGTTTTGTTTTGGTTTAGTTTTGACTTTTCCGCTTCAAAAGTTTTTGCAGGGATGTCCCATGGACACAGGCAAGTAAGGCGGCAAATTGGGTTCAAAACAAAATATAAAAATTGCATTTATAATATAAATAAATCTCAAAATGTTATGAAATAATCCGCCAAAAAATGTTTTGGGAAAATATTAATAGGCTAGACTGGCAAGATAGATAAAATTATGTTGCAAAAATTCGACAAACGGCGCCAGAATTGCATATTTTACCCAGGAAGGAAATGGATTGGATGATAAACAATTTCAAACGATGATATGATTAAATTAATAGTTGTCAAAGACGTTGCCAAATCGACTCCTCTAAATTTACCAAAATCGATGCAACATCGGTCACCCACAACGGCTGAGACCGTTTTTGTGATGAATTAATGTCATAAAAAATTTTAGATGAAAGATAATAAATAGTATGGGTGGTATTCTAAATTTTGCTTAAGAGCGATAGGTACTTTACATAGGGAAGTCACTAATTTTAGCAAAAGCCAAAAGAAATTTCCATGAAATTATTAAGAAAAATGAGTCAATTTATATTTTTTCACAATAATATTGAATGTTGCCCTGAAATCATGTTTGCAATTGCTTCGCATTTCTCTCCGTCCTTTTCGCCTTGCGTCCTCTTCGCGTATAAATTACGCCGCGAAGTTGAGGATTAAATCTGCGTCGCTAGAGCCATCTACCGTACGTCAGAATATCTGTCAAATCCAATTAGTAAATGGCTACTTGCCGGTGTCCCCGCGACGCCGCGCGAAGCGTTTTTGTTATAATTCCGTGATTGCTTCATCTCCGTCCAGCCTATCACAAACTGGGGCGATGTGCCAACAGGGAATTTCATCGTAAACTGGCTCTAAATTCTCCATATCTAGAGCGTGGTGTTGAACATTCTGGTGTTCCAACTTTAAAACATTGATCGCCGCGTCGGTAACAGGAAAGCAGATTTCTGTTTTGTTTTCGTGTCCGTTCGAATGGTTCGAGCTTTCGCTTATCCTCGGAAGGGTGTTTACGTTGCTGTAGCGAGATGGCGGTAAATCGTATGTCGAATTTCGTGACATAACCGAAAAACTGGTGGGCCTGGGTGGCTTCGGATGATCGTAATGACATTCTAAAATATCTGGAACAAAAAAATGTGGATTATAATTATAAATAATTCATTTATTTCTCTTATTGCAAAAATATTTTGCTAATAGCTGAAATTAAAAAAATAAACATTTCCTTATCATTTTATATATCATTTGTAATACGTCAATGGATATATATATATATATATATATATATATATAATGATTTATTTTTTATTTTAAAGTAGCCCAAAGCTTACTGTACATCTCCATATAAAAAAAACATTACGGAATAGTGTGAACATTATATAATTTTCGGTCACTTAAGTTATTTTGTTATCCCTGTATGATGGAAGTAGTGCTTGTGTAAGAATTAATGGGGCATTCACATAATGATTTTATATTACAAAATGTGTTAAACGGGAATGCGTAATGTTAACATGGCTTTTCAACCTGTACATGGACAATTGTATGAAAGGAATAGGAGTGAGAATGGAAAGGCTCACCATATCCTGCCTACTATACGTAGACGGTGCAATAATGTGATCTGCAGTGCATGATAGCTCCGATGTTTGCATGGAGAGTGAACTTCTGACGAAAGTGATGGTGTTCGAGAGAAACGAAAGAATGACTAAAAACTTATGATATAATGGAAAGCGATGAATGCTTAGAACAAGTCAACGAATTGTGTATTTGGGAAGTATGTTTACTAGAGAGGGAAAGCTTGAGAATGATGTAGAAAGGAGAGTGACTGTGGGAAACTAAGTGAATGGTGATCTGAATGGAATAAATATAAGAAATATAAAATTAAAAGAATATAAGGAGGTTTAAACTGGAGTGCAAAAATTTTATTAAAAAACTTTTAAATGATTAGATTGAATGTAATATGTCTAAGCGAAATCATATATTAGCCCAACAACAAATAATTAAGATTAAATAAATAAAAATTATGACCAATAAAGATTCATCAAAGGAAGCAAGACTAGCAGCACATAATAAAGTTCTGATGCAATTGAAGCCTGAAATTGGCAAAAAAGAACCAAAGGAGACTGAATGCGGTAGAAATGCAGTCACTTAGACATACACATGTGTGGAAAATTTTTGTACGATAGAGTAGAGAACGAACAAATTAGAAGTGAATGTAATGCTGGCTACATCACATGTGGAATGATTGAGTGAGGAAAGGATGACAAAGAAAATTTTTGAAGCGAGCGTTGAAGGCAGCAAAAACAGAAGGCATCCACGGAAGACTGGGCATGGCCATAAAAATCAAATATTGGAGGACGGCTCCTCAAGAATCTTCAACAACTGAAGAGCGTGCATGAGAAGATATATGTAAGTGGAATACCAGGACAGAAGAGTGTGGCATTCTAATCTTTCTGCCTACCCCTCTGAAAAGGCGCGATGGTAAATTAAGATATTTTCATTAGTTTACTATGTAAATAATTATGTAATTGATTATTTGATAAACATCACATATTTTATTCAATATTTGCTAGATATAATAATAAATCAGGCACAAAAATAAATTACAGAAAATGTCTAAACATAATGATTATTGGCCACTCAAAAATATCATGGTCGGTGAACCTAATGTACCTACTGTAAAAAATACAAAAAGGGATTCAATGCTGAAAATTATTTTAAAATATCTCATGTTCAAAGCGGTACTCAAAGCCTCCTTATCTTAAATGTTTAAATATCTTATCTAACGAAGGGTTTCTGAGATATAGATCATTACTTCTTTTGACGCTTTCTAGATGAAAATACTGATAGACTGCACACTTTTCATCAATAGAAACTTCTTTCATGTAAAATCTCCCTCGACATTCCATTTTATTGTGGGTGTATTTTCGTTTGACTTTCGTCTGGGCTTAAATTTTTTTCATCTTTGTTAGTCAGTTGTTCATGGCATTAAGAATATTCTGGAATATATATTCTGTGCTATTCTGAAAATAGCAATATTCAGATGTCAAATCTTTATCCCAATCTTGACAGGTATGTATAACATTGTATTGCCGCCAATTTCGATGTTTTAAGTTTGACATGTTTGAAATTAATGAATTCAATCAATCAGAATACTCTAACGCGTAAAAAAACCTTAAGTTATTCACAATTATGAATAATGAGCTTTCTAATTGACTGACTTCATTAATTTCAAACCTGTCAAACATAAAACTTAAAAAAAACGGCATCACAATGTTATACAATAACTGTCAAGATACAGGAAATAGCAATATTGCTTAGTTCAGAATACGGATGAATGTGTGGACAAATGAAAAAAGAGGCAAATTGCCATTTATGGTTGGAATCTTATATCAATCAAATATCAAATAATTATAAAAAAAAATATTTATTACACCTATCGTAATAGGATAATTTATTATATATTTCAAGTCAAGTTATCTTGGTAAAGAAGAAATATTGAAAAATCAATATTAAAAAGAAAATTAAATACTTATCTTATTTTAACATTTATGGATCAAATTTTATGTTACTCTTGTGAGGCTGATAATAATATTTTTATGGTCGATGAAAGTGCTAGTGATGATAAAACTATTATTTTAACAGGTTATTTGTGGTATTGTTATTTGAAATTTGTATCTGATAGTACCTACTAGTATTTTCTGATTAGTAACTGAGATTTAATAGCTCCAGTGTTTGCCCGACGAATATTATTGATGCAATCAGGTACAAATCTCAAATAATGGTTATTGTGTAATTGGTTAAACTACCATCACTAGAATTTATTGAATACGTTTGAAGAGTTGCTTACCTCTAAAGTTCTCAATCATGTTTGGTGAAATAGCGTGAATTACAACAGGTTGCATAAAGGGCACTCCGAACCTTGTTTTATCTGCATTCTGCAAGAAAGGTGGATCTGAAAACAAAACAACAGTGGTGTGAATGGAATGAATGAAATACCTACTGATGAAATACGATCATACTATTAAATTAGATTTTTTAATCTTTGTAATTTTTCTGAATGATAGGGTTTACTGTTCCTACAACATCCACTGGCAATGCTGTAATATAATCAATAGATTAATTGTGACCTCACCGGGAATCGAACCCGGAACCCTCAGTGTGACAAGCCAGTGTCATGGCCACTGGGCTACGAGGCCGCCCCTATATTATTATTTTTACCTCTGCTTATTATTATAAAAATTACGATTGGACTCTACAACATGATTCGTAAATACAAAGAAGTCATTATTATTAAGGCATCTCATATCGCCCCTTTAGAGGTAAAACTCACTAACTGCAATATTGGTCACAGTGAGTTATGAATCCAAACATTCATATTTTTTTCATCTCTATTCCAGGTAAAAATCAATAAGTAAATATTCCATTTCTATTTATAGTTCTTTAATGGTAAAACTCATAATTTGAATATTTAGAATAATTTTGATATCACTCTTTGAATGTTAAATCTCATTATCTTAAAACTACTGCAATGTCACTTACATAGTTGATTTTTCCTCTAAAAGGACGGTATGTTCTTTAATTCTTATGTTAAAATTTCACAATATCCTCCCTTTAGTCTCTGTAATCCGAACCCACTGAAAACTGAACCTCCAGTAATCCGAGCCAGCGGGTGACAGAAGCGGGGTAGGATTGCAACTATCAACAATCAATCTGTGAAAAAGTGACTTTCTTTCGCTTACCACGCATCATCTGAGTTTGCTTGCAACTCTGTTTACTGCGTAAATTAATTAAGTACAAAGCAAAAAAACTTGAAACCATTGAAGAAAAAAGCGTAATTTTAAAGAGACTTGAAAGTGGACCGAGTTCTACAAAGTAAGCCAGAGTTCCACAATCCCAATTTAATGGTAAATTTTTTATTTTATGTTTTTCAATTGAATCAGCAACATTGTAGATTGACATTTAAAAAAAAAAATTGATTGTATTATTTGTATAAATCTACTATTTTATTTGATTTATTACACCAACGTGTTTCGGAAAAACCTTTCCATCATCAGGGTGTTGTATAACTGTCAAAATATCAATATGGTTTTTATGAATTCGCAAATCATTTATTAGAAAATGATCACGGTTTTGATCAAAATTTAGGACTTTCTATTTTACACATAAATAATTTTGGTCTGAAATTGAATAATTTAGAATCATTAGAAATTAGTAAAGCATGTAAGTAATAGTAAACAAAATATTATTAAAAATCAATTAAATTTAACTACTAGCCCAATTCTATTTTTTTTCCAATAATTGTGAGTAATCAAGTACTTTTTTTAAATAATTTAGTAAAACAAGAAACAAAAGACATTATTCATTTTGATATTTTGACAGCTATACAACACCCTAACGATGAAAAGGTTTTTCCGAAACATGTTGGTGTAATTAATCAAATAAAATAGTAGATACATCCATATAAATAATACAATCAATATTTAAAATTTTTTTTTTGACTATGTAGCATCATTAAAAGATCCCAGATAACGTCAAACTCTCAAATGTTCTGAAAATCCAGCTGCAAAATCTAAGAAAGGACCAGAGGTTCAGGAAAAGGGTTACCGGAAACCATATGTTCTAAGATAATAATGACTGATAATGAAATTGTTGAGAATGCATTGAAAGAAAACGATGGCATTACAGATGAAGGTTAAACATGTAACAAAGTTAAACGTAAATATTCTATTTCAAGTTTTAACACTTGTTTGAAGTGGGCAGTCGAAAATTATGTAGGACCCCGCCAGATTGCATATCAAAGCCGTGCCTGAGGTGCTCGTTAGAAAACAATTTCAGTTTTTTTAATATCAAATATGTACACATAAATATAATATGCCTTATAAAATGTGTACATAAAAAAATCTTATTGATATAAGTATTTTTTTTCTATAATATGCATTTAAGTTTGTTATATTTTTTAAAGATTCCAGTAATCCCAAAATTTCGTAAAAGCGAACTGGCTGTTCAGATTACAAGACAATTGATAAATCTTTGAACTGTCTAAAGTATTATTTTTATCTTATTCTTTTAAATAATCTTATTTTTTTAAATAATAAAGACAAAACCAACCAAATCGAAAAAAAATTGGCCCATGAGGGGATCGAACCCGCGACCTTCGCGTTATTAGCACGACGCTCTAACCAACTGAGCTAATGGGCCAGATGTCCGGACTTGCGATAAAGCTAAATATTAATATAAGTTTTAAACTGAAATGTCTTGGCCTTCTAGGCCTATTAATTTTTTTTCTATTTATTTGTTTGAATCAAAATTATATTTAACGCCAGACTTTAAATGAGTGTGTGGAAAATTACAAAATAGGAATTGATAATTTTATGAAACCTTTATAAAATTCAATAAATAAAGAATTCTGTGGACGAAAGGAACAACCGATGAGTAAAGTTATTCTACGACTTGTTTTTTATATCTACCGAGGAAAAATTAGATGAGCCAGAAAATAATATAAAATGCATTATATTAAAATTATTGAGAAAGGTCATATGACATGATTAATTATTTGAAAAAATTGGCAAGAAACAACAACATTAGTCAAATTGGATCAACGTTCTTGTGCATAAAATAAAACTATTGATGCAAAAAAAGATAAAAATATATATATTTCTTAAATAAACGAAATTCCCAATTCCCATTCCCGGCTCTCCTGAAATCCTGCATTTTTTTATGCCCGGTGACTCGATTTCCGGAATGTCGGGAACACCGGAAACAAAGTTGAACGTATCACGAAACACTTTTATCATACAAAAGTTAGATATATTACACACAAGTGGCAGTAGACTTTCTGTTTATATTCATGCGATTAAGTATTACATGTTATATATCAAATAATAAATGTTTCGTATTCAAAATACTAAATATTGTGATAAAATTGTAAAATTAATTAAATGATACAAATAAGTGTTATATTCTGTTAATATACGTTAAATTCTGAGCTGACCCCACTGACTCCGTGGCGCAACGGTAGCGCGTCTGACTCCAGATCAGAAGGTTGCGTGTTCAAATCACGTCGGGGTCAAGCCTGTTTTTTTTTTATTTAGTTGTAAAATATTATTTTCTTTATTATTTGAACTCTTTTTAATTTACTGATGTATATTGCATTACTGTTTTTCTGTGTATATTAATTTTTTCGTGTGCATACCTATTTTTCATTTCAATTTTGAATTCAAAACAATATTACAATAAATTACTAAAAATGATTGCTGATTTAATATTTACACATTTAATAAAATTATGTCATCAGTAAAAAAAAGGAAAATACCCTACCTGGGAGAGGAGAATGAAAGACATTTCTGAGATACCCTGACGGCAGATCATCTTCTGACACATTCATCATTGACTGTACGTGTTCCATTTCAATATGTTTGGCCCTTTCTTTTCGTCCTTGGCGATATCTTGCCACAAGTGCTATGATGGAAGTAGTCAGTATGATGGCTACTGCAACGCCTGCAGCTATACTTAAAACAGAAAACAGATCGTCCCGCGTTTCATCAGAGTCCTCACTTCCAGCCACAGATGTGATCTGTTCTGGTTCAGTCAATACGTGCTTGACTTCTTCAGTTTGCTCGTCAGTTACAATGACGTTAGAATGAGTTGCATTGGCCATTGGAGATACTGTCCGTCCTTGAGATTTCAATTTCTTGATAAATACATTGGATTTTTCTGTTGTTCCCTCATTTATAATAAACGCCTGATTGTACTTCTTATTGAATAGAGTTTGATCTCTGCCCGAATCCATTATTATTCTTACTGGAATAGTGATCATTTTACTTTCATGTAAATGTTTCCCTTTTGAAGGTAATAATTTTCTTGTTGAATTGTGGATTGTCGGCGAGGTAACGGTTTTAAATATTCTAGAGTTTGTTTCATTACTGTTTCCTGCCGAATGCAGAGTTATATTTAAAATGTCCGATTCTACTTTATATATTTTTGAATGTTTTCTTTTAGCAGTCGAAACTGTGGTTTTTAATACGGTAAATGGACTCTCTGTTTTACTAGTTATATCTGTTGTGTCTACAATTACCTTTCTAGTAATGTTTTGAGTTGTTAAAATTTTTGGTGAGTCTGTTGTTATTAGAAATACATCTTTTAAATCAGGACTTTCTATCTGTGATATCGGAATGTCTTTTACCAAAGATGTTACATTACCAATATGTGTTTCGTTGTTCGGTTTTGAAATTTCCACGTTTGGAATACTCGTGCGTTGAGTGGTACTTTTGATGTCGGGTCGTCTGTTTGTTACTGGAATCGTTTTGGTAGGATTTGGGAGTTTTGTTGTAGGTTTGGTGGTATATTGCAAATTGGTCGTTATGAAATTCGGTACTATGGTTACATGGTGGGATATTTGGGTAGTATTTGGAACTGATGTTGATTTATGATGATTTTCTTCAGTAGTTTCAAAAAACTTAATGTCTTTTGTTATGGCTTTTTCGCTAGTAATCACGATTTGTGTGTATGGTGTTGTTATATTAATGTCTCGTTGATTAAAATTTGTATCACTCGTATTATTTGACAGAGTTTTTGGCCGTTTTGTATGGGCGTGCATTGGGGTACTCCAGTCAAAAAGAATTTTGATTCCATTTTTAGAACTTCCGAATGTGTACAAAGGAGTAGTTATGGTTGTTGAATCTTTATGAACGTTACAACTGGAAATAAACGAGAATATTTAAACAATAACATTAAAAAGGTAACATTCAGATTTATTATATATTTGCTTGATTCAAGTTATATTTCCATAAACTTTGAGATTTTTGTAGAAGTAATTTAAGTTGTACCTGGGGCCTAACCATCCGTCCAAGCAAATACATTTTCCGTTTAGAGCATCGCAGTTAGAATTTTCTGGACATCTGCATTCCTGGTGACAACTGGCTCCCCACCGGTCATCTGGGCAATCTAAATTGCACAATTTGTGTAGAATAAAATAAGAAAATTTCAAAATTAATCAATGAAAATTTACATCGTTTCAATAATCAACATTGATCAACATCAATCAACATCTTTTACATCATACAATTTAGAAAAGTATATATTTTTATATCACCAACACCTTATGAAATAATGAATAAATTCATTGAAAACACTCTCACATAACTTGGAAACAATAAAATATTTGTTAAAAATATAATCACCTTTGTCGCAATTATCCCCCGTCAGTCCCTCGGGGCACTTGGGTCTACACCTGTCCTCTTCTTCCTGGAATCCTTCACAGCATACTTCCACAGTCTTCGTCTGCTGAACTGTCTAAAGATACATTTAATATAAATGGAATATTTAAAATAATATAAAACAACAAATAATATAAAAATGCGTGTACGATGATATGATAGAATGGGAAGTGGGAAGGAAAAATTCAAGAATTGGAAATGTCAACATATGTAATAACGTATTTAAAATGACTTTTAAACAAATGAAATTTAAGATTTATACATAGGTATACACAATATCTCAGAGACGAAAGCAGCTCACTCTTAAAGGACATAACTAGGTACCCATTAAAAAAAATACTTATTTGTTTACATCATTAATGGAGCATTATTTTTCTCATCGTTATTCATATGTATCTATTTTCCCATCACTATGTGTATCTTCTAAACTGTAGAATTTCTATATAATTAAAGTCTATTTCATGGTCAATGGGTTGCAGTGATGTACCCTAAACCAATAGGCCATATGCTTCAGGCTCTGTAAAGTAATAAGTACTAGTATTTAGTCGTTTCTGGGACACATTTTATAAGACTTTTATGCACTCGAAAATACATTAGTTTAATCTGATAATTGATATATACCTGAACTTTCCACATCTCTCTCATTTCAGTATGGACAGTGGAACATTTTGGGGGGAAGTCGAAGCACCAGGAGTAGGTCCTCACGGACACGGGCTGTTGGTACTTCACCCTTGTGGTCAGAGAGTAGCTGAAAATTTCATCAGATTTAATTATATTACGATATGGACTGTCTGAATATATTATGGAAAATATAAAAATGTCTGAATATATTATAAAAATATGTAAAATTAAGAACTGAGATTGTCTCGGAAACAACGGTAAACAACGGAGAAGCAATTTAATTGATAGGAAAGTTGAAAACAATGCAAAGTTAGAAAGAAGAAGACAGTCACCATTTATATGTAAGTAACAGACCCAATGCAGAATAAGCATTGATTGAGAAAGCTACAGCAACAAGGGAACCATATGTGGCGTTTTGGCCCTCCAAAGAATTATTCTATATTAGTCTATACGCTGTTTTCCTCCGGTCCTATGGATTTTTAAGATAGATATTTTTTTATCACTCCATATTAGCTAGGTTAAGTTAGGTTAGGTTCACGACAGTTATTATTTCAATAAACCTTAAGACACTCTCATATCATTAAACAAAGTATAGAGCTCGTTCGTTTTTTATTCTTAGAATTGCTCTGTGGTTGAAATCAATCAAAAGTCTTATATCGTTTCTATAATTTGCTTTACAAAGCTTTGCAAGGAAACAATGGCGTTATTTTTTTTCACCTTAATTAACTCGCATGAACTGACTATTCAAGAAACTATAATCTATATAAATAGATGCTAGAAACTAGACACAATATGTAGACATGCGGTTAATAGCTTTTATAATATTATTTTTCATCAGTTAACAGTATTATTTTCTTTATATAAATTATAAAAATTTCTTTCTGTATACAGTTTCACAAGTAGGTCATTGATGTTATAGATTAGTTTAAATGGGTATGAGTCAATAAAGTAGAATGAAAAAATATAATCTTACTTTTGTTGTTCAGAACACACGTTCGATCCAATGAGTCCACTAGCACACTGGACGATCCCTGCTAGAACAAGGACTGTAACTGTGAAAGGACTCATTTCTCGTTCCTGTGTCTCCCTATTCTGTGGATACACATCCTTGCCAGGCGCTCGCGCCAGCATCAGTTGAAGATCTTTCCATTCCGAACATTGTCGAAACTCATTTCACTGGACGAAATTGTTCCACAAACATGGCTAATGCATGAAATTATTTATTTATTTTTCGTTTGTTTGTTTTTCATTTTTTATTAGTCGCAGTAATTGTTATACTATTTTGTACATTTTATATGCTTTAAAAAGTTGTAGAATAGTTCCATGAAGTGACTTCTGCTTTTTTAATTAAATAAGACTCGATTCATTTACCTTTAGGCGGAATTTACTCGAAGTGGATACTCTAAAAAACATGAAGTTTTACGAAACTATTTAGGTATATGTATTGTTTCATGGTTACGAATCTAAATAAAAAACAATATTATAAAAATAGTAATACGAGTATAACCGTGTCAAAAAGAAAGAAGGCAATATGATATAATTAAGACAAGATATTATAGTGTAAAAAAATCTTTCACTCTTCATCACTTATTATATTGTATTCACAGATGTCACCAAGGCCACATGAGTAAATATGAAGTATGTATCTCTTAATTACTGTGATATTTATCATATTCTAGAATAAATAATTAAGTTGAATTATTTCCAACATATATGTTTCACATGCAATAGATTTTGTGCATTATGTACATGCATAGTAATTAAATTAGTTAATTACAGTTATGTTGCAGGTTTCATATTTGAAGCATTGATTTAGTAGTTAGACATTTTAATAACGAATATAAAGCTCTAACTCAAAAAAAACTAAATCTAAATATATCGGCCGTATTCTGAAAATAGCAATAGGTATTTCTATTTCGGTGTCTTTACAGTTATTGTATAGGTAATGCTGTAAGTTTTGACTTCTTAAGTTTGACAGCTTTGAAATTAATGAATTCAACCAATCAGAAAACTCTAAAAAGTTATTTACAATTTGTGAATAACTTAACCCTTGTTTAAGTTTTAGAGCTTTCTGATCGACTGAATTCATCAATTTCAAACCTATCAAACTTAAAACATTAAAATATTACACCATTCGGCTATATTCTGAAATAAGCAATATTGCTATTTCTGTACCTCGACGATTATTGAATAACATTGTAATGCCGCCAATTTTGACGTTTTAACAGGTTTGAAAATAATTCAATCAGAAAGCTGTAAAACGTAAACGAACATTAAGTTATTTATAATTATGAATAATGAGCTTCTAAATAATTGAATTATGTAATTAATTTCAAACCTGTCAAATTCAAAAAGTCAAAATTGGCGGTATTACAATATTATACAATAACTGTCAATATACAGAAATAGCAATATAACTTTTTATTTCGTTGATTATCTTGACATTCAATATTTTAAATGTACCTATATAATGGTGGACCACTTTCCATTCAAGAAAGACAATCAAAATAATTTGTCTAAGCCGTGTGTACGAGGTACATTTTTTCATTGTGTTAGTGTTTTTACCCATAAACACCAATACAACGAAACAATGTGGGTCGTACACCCGGCTTACACACATACTAATTCGATTGTCTTTCTTGCAAGGCGATCTTGATTACGGCACCCTGGCAATGTCGCTAGGGGCCGCAATTGTCTTCATTTTTAAAACACCGTGGGTCGGTAATTTATTAATTGATTAAATAATTTAGTTTGCGTCATTTTAACAAGATATCCATATTTAAAATATATGAAACATGATGAATAAGTTTTAAAACAATGTAGGTATTTCCAAACAAAAATGTGATAAAAAACGCAAGAGAAGATATGAGAAAAAATGCAGATATTTTCTCACTTTACCGTTGAGCATTGTTTACCTAATGTTGACTTACTTACATATGTATTAATAATAATAATTACAAGTAACTTTATTTAAATAACCACTAAGTTATTTTATGTAACACACATGTATCGATTTATTTATCTTTTTAGAATCGATAAGATAACAAGGTCATAAACCCATAAAAGATTTCAAGTTACGTGGCAAACTCCAAGAGGTTTTACGACAGCGTGTTGAGCGAGAATAAAATAACATCGCCATTGCTTAAAAAATACTAACTTCTCGGAATGTGCTTATCATATTATTAACACTTAGCTTTTTACTTATTTTTTTACTAAATTTTAAAAAGCACCGCTTTAAACCTAACAAAGAATGAATAAAAATTAACAATAACTTAGAAAACGTAGAAATCCAAAAAAAAACGTCTAAAATAAAAATTAATAACATTACGATCCCTAACACTTCAGCCATACTGTCAATATTCCTATAAACGACAGAAAAAGCCCCTTCCCCAAACATTCCACCGTCCCTCTACCTGAATAAGTTGAAAACACGCTGAGTTTAGAAATTTTATTAATAAATAAATAAAAATAAACTCCCGATGGGAGAATTACTGCTCTTTTTGAAACTAACATAATAAATAATTGAATGTGTGTGTACATACTACAAAGTTCAGTTTTGTGATTTTTTTTATAATAATAATGTGTTTAATTATTCCAGCGTAAGCTGGTTGAATGTGCAATACCTAGTCTGTCATATAAGTATATAAGTAATCGCAAGTTACATTAAAAATTAAAAAAGTTACACAAAAATTATTCATCTAAAGCAGAAGAAGGGAATGATACAAAGGAAATGAGAAAATAAGAAGAAAAAAATAAGTAATACAAAAATAAAAATGCTATTTATTTTAGCGTGTGACCTCAAAAAGGTTCACGACCCCTAGGTTAGATTATCTGTGATCCTAGTTGAAAGCCAATGATCCCAATTTGGAGTCCTTTGATAGCATCGCGAGAGTATATTACTTAATGGCCTCTTGCTACCAAACGCTTCTTAAAGTTCTTTACAATATATTATTTAATGAAGCTAAAACGGTGTATACATATATATTACACGTAGGTATCATCCGGTCGTGTTACCACAGGGGGTTGGTAGTGAGGGTAGAAAGTGAAATACATTTAGGCAGACAAAAATCGACAGACTAAATTACGCAGTAAAAAGTGAATGTTTGAAATAGACTCTAAAAACGATAGGGTAAATAAAAGTGATAACTTGATTGACTTCATTGGCCTTGGAACCCTCGCACAAATAATGAATTAATTAAGTACTGACAAAAAGAGTCAAAATTACAGTATTTCTAAACTTAAAAAAATATTCATTTTCTAACCTTTACGCACTACGAGATTGTCCATTGATTACAATTATTATCCATGATGTGGTTCGAGAATTCAGAAAAATTGTTTCTAGTCAGACAACGATCGAAATCAAATATTAAAAAAATGCAAACTTTTATGTCGCTTATCTCCTTAACTGTTGACATTTCACCAAAAGTTTATAGAATATTTTCTATTCAAAATTGAATGAAGATGACTCCCCCAAGTTTTTGCTACTAGCTATGAGACACCCTATATAGATTTTGTGTGAAATAGCACATTATCGAAATGGCCGCCTCGATTCTACTTCCAGACTGCCACTCTATTTACCTAGCCCAACATTATATATAATATTTTTAAAAACTTGGATACTTATAAAATGTGTTTTAAAAAATGCGCTTTCAGACATTTCGCAACTGGTAATGATACCTCTATATTTTATTTTTTAAAAGCTATGTATGCTAACTTGTCAATGAGAAAAACATTAACAGATGTCTCTAGCAGAGACTATAGTAATATACGAAAGGATCTTGATTCAAACATACCTATATATAAAACTTTCAAAAAATTTGATAATGTGTGGATGTCTGAAGATGGAATTGGTGAATGTTGCATCGTGTACAGTGATCACTTAAGTCAGCTCACACAGGTTGATAGCCCTGAGCCATCGTATAGGAGACTTCCATCTACTTTTCTCATATATAAAATAGCTTCGCTTCTGTGAGACTTCTGTAATTTATTCTTAATTAATTGATCATTTAATGCTTGCTTATGGCAGAACTAAGAGAACGATTCCCTGTATAGGTAGGTATATCTAAGTAATGATATTGCATATCCATAAATTATCTCGTAAAATTATATATATTTTGGTAATTAAAACATTATCAACTCAAATAATATAAATAAACTATGTAAAAATTGGGCATTTAATGCTTGCATAGAGCAGAACTAAAATAATGATCCCAAATATATCAACTCAAAGATAAAACAAGTATCTAGGCGTGGAATAGAGAACGCTACGTATTAATTGATTAGTTAAAAAAAATTTAATTGGTTGAGCAACTTTTTAGATTGACATTTTAAAAAAATAATTGTTTTATTTGTTTTAATCTACTATATTCATTCATTACACTTACATTTCTGAGTAATCTTGGTTTTTCTGAATTTGCAAATCATTTATTAGAAAATGATAACGGTTTTTATAAATATTTAAGTCTTTCTATTTCACGCATAAATAATTTTCGTCTGAAATTGAATAATTTAGAATAATTAGAAATTAGTAAAGCATATAAAAGTAAACAAAATAGTATTAATAATCAATTAAATTTAACTACTTGTCCAATTCTAAAAAAAAATCCGATAATTTTGTGTAATTAAGAACTACAGCAATAATATTAATTTTTTTTTAAATAATATAGAAAAGCAAAAAAACAAAAGACATCATTCATTTTGATATTTTGACATTTATGCAACACCTTGACGATGGAAAGGTTTTTCCGAAACATGTAGGTGTAACTAATGAATATAGTAGATTAAACCAAATAATACTTTTTTTTAAAATTAGTAATAGTTATAAAATGCATAAACAAGAATTTCGTAGAATTGTGGTGATGTTGCACGCGAAGTAAATAATAAGGTCGGTTAATGAAATAAACGGGTGCAGAACACATGGCTTTCGGTTAGAGTGACATTTAGTTACATCAATGGCTGCACCATGTGTGCACGAATCTAATTAGCGTCTGTTTATACCATCCAGAACGTTACGTAACATCTGTCACCGGAACAAGTCCACTCGATGTAATGTGTACAAGGGTTCCCACAATTGAACGCAGTTATGCAGAAAGCATCCAACCCAAAAAAATGGAACTGACAAAATGGCTTCTAAAAATTTGAACCTACTACAACCACAAAAATTCGTCGATATTTAATTCAGTATTGCATATTTTTTTTGCATAGGGCTCATTATAAAGATGATTTTCAATTTAATTATAAGAGTAAACTTAAGTACGAAGATATAACGCGTTTTACAGGTTGGATTATTTATACAAAAAGTCTGAATGTACAAAAAAAAGTGCTTATTCTTTCTAAGCGGATTTTATGTTCTATGAATTTAATAAAGCATGAAGTAAAACGTATTACCTGAGGCGTAGAAAACGTTCAATCCCTTTAGATGTTTTCTACAATTAATTATTATCGTGTAGTAACATTAGAATTTAAAAGTTGCATAATTCATTACATGGATCTTCTGGTTTGTGTTTTCTGGGGTATTATGCCGTACCGCACGGCACGGCATAATACCCCAAACCAGAAGATTTTGAGTGACCGTGAAAACCTAAGAACATTCATTACATGGATGTTTTTAAGCAATATTTTTGTCAGCAGTCAAACCACTATTTTGAGTTTAACAGTTAATTTAACGGTGATGGCCGTGACGTGGGTTAGAAAAATATTGAATTTACAAAAAAATTATAAAACTTAGAGCTTGAACGTTTTCAGCAAATAAAGATATTTTATTGAGCTGTCCAAATCCGAGATATCCAAATTTTAGCATTTTGTGGAATGGATGCTTTCTACATAATTACGTCCAATTGAAATGTCCGAACCATGAATGTAGCTAGCGTTTGAAATATAAAGCTGTTCGAAAAATATGTTAAAAGCTTTTAATTTTTTTTTAAATCTGAAATACTTGGTATATTTGTGTTACGAATTTTTCGCAACTTTCTTAGTTATGAACATAAAATAATCCTTTTATGTTTCAGTTAAAGTTAAATTAGGAAGTTTATGTTAAAGTTAAATTAGGAAAACCGGTTAAATGAAACTGTAAAATTGTTTTATCTGTCATTGTCAAACTGACTTAATTGTGTCCAATCTGTGTCTTTCTTTAATTGTGGGAGACATTTAACTATTTTTCTGTATATATTTTGTCTTATCAAGCAATTATGTCTCCCTGTTGGAAGACCGAATAAAATAAAATAAAAATAAAAAAGATATGAAGGAGCATGTAAATGTACGCGCGGTAGAAGTTATATTTCTTTGGCTTGATTTTGATGGTATTAACATATTGGTTTAAAATGTATACTAATACAATATCTACGGAGATGATAAATATAATTTATAACATTTTGATGTAGTTAAATTATTAATATTTATTTTTGAAGTGATACAAATGTACCTACTGCTTTGTAGTGGCTAAAATAAGAGATAAATGTCTTCGAATCGCAGATATATGATGTGACGAATCAAAAAACGTGAGCATTTTCAAAAAAAATCACGTGTTTCATCGATTTCCGGCCTAAAATTGTTACATACTCAAAAGTTTCGAAACTATTCAACTTTGACAGCCGCATTGAACGTCGAATGAATGAATGTGTTTTTGTTTTGAAAACTAATATCTGATAATCACGTCGTGAAAAAACATCGACAATAACGTGAAATTCTAATACACACCTAAAATTGTAATTCAGTAAAGAGTTCTAATTTTCAATTCAATAAGTAATCATTCGTCAGCTTTTCAATTGAGCATCTATATGATTGGCTTGATTTAAGATGGTCGACGATACATTATTTATATAACTGGAACACTAATTTCAAGAAAATAAATTTTTGACAGTTTAATGGATGCGCGCGCATTTCGTAGTCTCGCATTTTTGCTACATGCTGTTTCCCGCTACACGCCTTTCCGTTACGGTAAAATTTTTACTCTAAATGCTCCAAATTAGATTAATTTAATTTATTAAAATCAGACTAGGTAAATGTCTACCGTTAAACTATGAAGGGAAGTGAAAGATGCAATATATTATCGCTATGTTTAACAGTTAGGTAAATTGTGGGACTTAATAATTATTTTAGTGTTGAAAATTAGAATTATCTGGATTACACACACTACAGAGCTTGTTTTTGTCACGACTATGATTTCAAGAGATGCGTTCCTCTCATCATCGTGTGTAAATTACAACTAATATTATTTAGCTATATGTTATGTTACGTTGTATGTTGTATTAAACCATAGTAAATTATCACTAAAAAAGCAAATATTTAATTAAAAAAAAAAAACAGAGATGCGAAGAATAGGCGAGAAACGTAATAAAAATAAATAAACACAAATCACAAAATGTAACATAAATTTTGCTTTTGGTACCTTATATATTTAAATAAAAAACACGCTGACATAAAAATATATCCATGAATTCGTAACGATTTTGATCAAATCCACCAAACCACAAAATCCTGCCTGGCTGTTTCCATAACGCGTAACACTAATATTATTATCGGTTAATCTGACTTTAGAAGTAACCGAAAAACAAATTCAGTAAAGTTGTACAAACTTGTCCGTTCTTTCTCCCATTGTTTGAGGTTGATATGACTTTGAAGTTAAAAGGGTTGATAAACATTATTTATCCATAACATTTTAGTTTCCTCTATTTTTATTTTTGTATATAAATTGGTATTTCATGATAACTTTAAGACTCGTATTAGACATTTGTTATTTTTTGTTTTATTAGATAATATTTTAGTTAAGAGGCATCTCATCGACGGTTTTCCTAGTTTTCCATTCAAGAAATATGAATTCATTAACATTTAAAATATGCACATGCCTGGATAGATACTTCTTTATAAATGCATAGCTATCCATTTTCAAATATCGTAACATCAAGAAGGCATTGTCATTTTATCTTATACGTGAAAAAAAATTTACTAATACAAAGTAATTTACTTGAACAAACATTAAATGTTTATAATTCTGTATTTCATTAATTTTTACACACACACACACACACACACACACACACACACACATACATACACACACACACACACATACACACACGCACACACACACATACTGGTACACACACACATACTGGTTGGTTTTTAAGTAAAATACTTAAAATAACATAAAATATTATTGTTTGAAGAATATTTTTTCTTCTGAATGAAAGTTTGAACTTTGTGGTGACATTATTATTAAAATAAAACACAAATCACTTTGTTTTGTGGTTTATTTTAAACAAAGTGATTTTTAAACAAAGTGATTTGTATTTTATTTTAAAAATACGATTCTTTGAAATGAATTTTCAATGTGGTTAATTTGTTAGTTTTATCCCACCAAAAATGTTTGAAAGTTTTTATTGTATAAATTAATTAATTAAGAGTAGCTTGTTGGTCTCGTGGTTAGGACTCTCGCCTCGTGATCCAAAGGTCGCGGGTTCGAATCTCACTCCAGACCAGCAAGGTAGTCCCATTTTCCCATAGCACAAGCGTTTAGCTTAGTTGGAAAATAGTATTGGAAAAAGAATATTGATGTGCAACGTATATCCGTATTAAATAAAAAAAATATAAAAAAATATATAAACCAGAATAAGAACAATAATTTAAAATACAGTTTTTCGGGTTAAATTTTTGTCTAAATAAATACTTTCGACTAGAACTTGTTATTTTTATTAGAAATTTTTTCAAACTAGAAGTTAAATTCCGTACAGAATAACATTTTTATGCGATTATTTGTTGAGTTAACCGATAAAGAATTTTACCGTAACAAAGTTCCACAAACAAACACAGTATCCTAAACCTTTAAAAAGCCACAGTACACATATTTTTCACTGCCAATCACGATAACAACAACCGGCAACGAACAAGTCGTCAATTAAGCGAGGCGAAATCACCATTTGTCACTTTTAACTTCAGCGGTTGGATTTTTCATTTTAATAAGTTGTTTACAAAATTAAACAACTGACTGAAAAAGTTATAGTTCCAGACGCGATTTTAGGATGCGTTGTGACGTCAGGCGCGGTCGGGACACTAATGGATGCTGGATCATCCTTATGCCCGTGGCGAGAGATCGCACCTACAGTGTGTACAGAAGTAACTTATTTTCTACTATTTATTTTTACATTTTTAAAATATTTCACTTTAATAAAAATAAAAATTAATGAGTGCGTCCATTACTTTAAGTAAGTAATTTTTGACGAGTCATGATGCCGATCTGGTGATAGTGATCTGGTGGTCTGTGGTTCGAGTCCCATTCCAGGACACCATCAAGTTAGTCCTGTTTTCATAGCATAAGCGTTAAGCTTCTTTTGAAAATAGTAAGAATATTGATGTGACACATATCCCGTGTTTGCATTTCTATTTAAAAAATAAAAAAAGTAATTCACGTAACTAGAAATCACGTAAAATAACAAAAATTAGTTTGTGGAAGTAGTAATTTTACTTTATAAAAAGGTTGTATATACACAGTCGTCAACAGACAGTATTATACATATATACAGTCGTAATTACATTTATCCACCAAGGCTTTGGAAAATTTTTGGTAGCAGGTAGGGTTTCTGATTTCTCGAGATATTTTTTTTCTCGGGACTAACTAAAACTAAACTAAATTATACTTTGAGTTATTATCTTGAAGATACTATCTTCCTATAAAATTTTGGCCTTTTTATTGAACACTGTGTATTTTAAGTATTTATCTTAGCTTCAATCCTAAGGTAAGTAAAATTATATCACACATTTTTTTTATTTAAACAAATAGTAGGTATCTAAAGTATCTTTATAAAACAATCTTCAAATTAAAGTTAAGACATTATTTTTCTTCGATTAATTAGAACTTCTAATTACGGTCTTAAAATTAAATAAAAACTTAAATTTTCATCTAAAAAATCAACAAAAGGAAAAGAAACAAGAACTACTTTCACAATTTTCTAATCTGCCAATAAAACTAACGACTAAACAGTCTCTTTATTATGTAAAAAAAAAAATATAGAAATCTTCTGGTTTACTTATTAGCCTTAAATTATAGAATATAAACCGCTTCAACCGCTAATCTAATTAGTCTCTTTTTTAAGAAATACAAATGTTTTTAAAAATACGTTACTGATAATCGGTTTCCTATTTTATTTTACAAAGTTTCCGGATAACGAGAAAACCCGTTCATTTTCAGTCGATGTTGGCTTTACACCCATTAAAGCTTTAGATGAATTTTCAAGGTTTGGTGTTTTTTTACCAGTTGATTCTAAGAGCTGTAATTATTTTTTAATTCAGCTTCTTGTTATGTGAGCTTCCATATTACTAGCCGTGGTGGCGGTGTCGATAGCCTGTTTTAACTGGAACTCAAAAGTTGTGATATTAGAAGTAATAGGGTAGTGTTGATTATCTTCGGTTTGGACTTCATCTTCGGCTGAATTTGAGCTGGTGGGAAATAATATATTATACACACCTACTGTTAATTTGATCAAAGCCGCTACAATTGCGCATAATTTTTTCGCTATTGATGATGGTGATGAAGATATTGATTTAAGATATCAGGTTAATATTTCGCCTGTCAATAATCTTCTTCTTAAGATGTTCCAAAAACTTTGTGGTTAAATCGTTTCCCATCGATTCTAGTTTATTGACTAGCACATCTATTATTGCCACTGATGTCAGGATCATGGCACCTTTTCTCGGTAAAGCCTCAATAGCCAACTTTACTGTATGTAAGATATTGATTCTACAATGCCAATATTATTTTCATTCCACATTGAGGACAAATTCAAATCACTCAATGACTTTTTGATCGTATTTTTCAGTTTTAGGAATCGTTCAACCATTTGCATCATCGAGTTCCATCTGGTAATCACATCTAACAACAAATTCAACTCATGGCCAAACTCTTCTTTAACATGTTTTTGCAGCGTTGTATTTATTAAAAACTCGTAAAAATATTTAATGCATAATATTGGTTGTAAAAATAATTTTTATATTACGTCCCTAATTTATCTCCCTTTAGGCCCGAATTCAGAGTCATTACTTTAAAGATGATTTAAAGGTTAAAGTTCGCCTTAAAAGTATCATTTTGTACTGAAAAATAGGCTTTTAAGACGTACGTTAACCTTTAAATCATCCAAGTATTGAGTGTGAATTTGGGCCTTGGAATCTTTCGCTTCGAAGCCCCACTTTGCTTACTGTACTGAAGGAACGTTCCTAGCAGTGTTGTACTTTATTATTATTCAAATTTGTATATTCTAACACGGTCAGTATAAAACAACCACCCTATTTTGAAATTTCCAACTTATTTTAAGCTATCACAGTTGCGTCATAGGGCACGGTTCCCCAAACAAGAGGATGTGAGGGTACATGTATATATGACACGATACCACTTGAGGGGTCATGCGTCCCACAGTCCCTCGGTGTCACCAGTCACCGCTGACTGCTGACAGTTGACCCTAATGACAGCTTCACACACGAGATTCGCTTTCACTCAAGTGTCAGCCAAGTGTCGGCTCGAATCAGAACCTATCAGACACGCCAAATGTAAAATACTGATTTTGATCATCTTCGACAGGTTCAAAATAAATCACGTATGCATAACATAGGAAACAAAATAATATTTCACCCCCTAATTCAAAATCGTTTTTATTTGGGGGTGCACAATTCTATAGGTGCATAGATTTTTTGTAACATTGTTGATATACTCGTACATACTTAGTTTTAAACTTAATACCAGTCTAACTATTTAACATTCAATAACTTTATTTATGTGAAAACTATTGAAAACTATTAAATATAATTTTAAGAATTTAAGTAGGTTTTTGTATTTTGGCACGATTCTAAGAGCTAATAGTGTTCAAACACTAATGAAAGGTAATACATGTATGGAGCAGGGGCGTGCAGTGAGAACATCGTAGCATGACATTTGCGTAAAAGAACATTTTGAAAAAAAGTTATCTCATAGTTAAAAGATATCTCATAATATTCCTATTACAAGTCTGTACCTATAAAACTCAAAGTATGTCTGTCTGTCTGTCTATACAAATCCACACCGTTCATCCGAATCGATTCAAATTTTGCATACTTATGCTTTAGAACCCGGCGGGTAACATAGGCAACATTTCCCCCCTATTCTCATACCCCTTCCCCTCCCCCTGACATATTTTCGATGCAAATCTGTACCGTTCGACCGATAGGACTCAAAATTTGGAAACTTATTCTTTAGGACCCGGCGGGTAACATAGGCAACATTTCCCCCCTATTCTCATACCCTTTACTATCCCCCTGACATATTTTTTATGCAAATCTGTACCGTTTGATCGATCGGACTCAAAATTTGGAAACTTATTCTTTAGAACCCGGTGGGTAACATAGTAAACATTTCTCCCCTATTCTCATATCCCTTCCCCTCTCTCTGACATATTCTTAAGGACTCGGCGTTTAACATGTGTGACATTTCCTCCCTATTCTTTTAACCCTTTCCCTCCCCTGATATATTTTTGATGCAAATCTGTAAATCTGTATCGTTCGACCGATCGGGCTCAAAATTTGGAAACTTATTCGTTAAGACCTGGCGGGTAACAAAAGTGACATTTCCTCCCTCCCATTTTATCTTTTACCTTCTCCCTGATATATTTTAGATGCAAATCTGTACCGTTCGACCAATCGGACTCAAATTTAGGTAACTTATTCTTTAAGACCCGGTGGGTAACATAGGCAACATTTCCTCCCTATTTTTTTTACCCCTTCTCCTTCCTCTGATATATTTTTCATGAAAATCTGTACCGTTCGATCGATCGGACTCAAAATTTGCAAAATTATTGTTTAGGACTCGGCGGTTAACATTAGTGACATTTTACCCCTATTATTTTATCCTTTCCGCTCCACCTGATATATTTTCGATGCAAATATATACCTTTCGAATCGAACCTTTGTTTACCCTCACAAATTTATTTTAAATATAATCCTTAACCCGTGCAACGCCGGGTATGTACAGCTAGTATTATCATAATATTCAGATTTTACTGTAACATAGTATTCTGTCAGATAAATGTTTTATTTCGATTGTTTTTTTTCCAAAATATATGTCTGCGTAAAAGTTATGCTTCATTGTACTCACAGCACGCGCCTTTAAGTATGGAATAAGATAGTTTTATTATTAGTTTTATAATTTGATGTAAATGAGCTAGACAAAGCATTACTATTGTTAATTCTTAGAGTGTCTTTTTATTCAGTTAACAATTAAATTCGAACACTATAATCGTGCCAAAACACAAAAACCTACTTACGTTCTAAAAAAAACTAACCCATAAAAATCAAGTTTTTATTATACTCCCTTTCTCTTTTGTATTGTTTCAAATTTGATATTCTATCAACATATAGCCGACTGATCGGACTCATGGCTCGAGTCAGACTAGGTGAAACAGGGTTCGCACCTTCTCTACGCGTCGGGCTCCTTTCTCATTTGTACGTAAATTTCGAAAAAACCAAAATTATATATACTATAATAAATAAATAAAAATTAACGAAAATTTGTTATATCATTTTTATCGTCGCCGGGAGTCTGCCTGCAAAGTTTCAGCTCGATTGGAGCACGGGAAAAGGGTTAAAAATTGATCCAAATTTTTTTCGTTAGACAAGCAGACGCTACGAGTTAAAAGAAAGGGAGTAATTACATAGCTTTTCCATTCAATAATTTTCTTATGAATACAAGTTTTTTAATGTAAATGAAATAAGTGAATCTAATTTATTTAAGCGTGTTTTTATTTTCATAAACCTAATTTTGGAGTTCAATTTATTTCTGAAACAATAAAGTCATTGCACGCTATAAAGAAAGAAAACTATACAAAAATTTAAAAAAAAAATTAAGTTGATAAGATTAAAAAAATATTAAACTTTGATATTTAAATTGGATTAACCATACGCAGAAGTAGGTATTCATTATTTTGTAGACATGTAAATTGGGAAAAAACTACACTCATTTCAGTAATTTTTGTTAAAAATAATATCAACCTAGTCAAAACGTCAGTAACCAACAAACTGATAGATAATATTGGTGTGCAGAGTGTGATTGCAGTGACAAATGTGTGCATATTGCGTTTATTTAGATAAAAATACTTTGGAGCGTTGGGTGTGTTTGGTCTGGAAATACCCAAGGCTCGGGTAAAACACTGTTTTACAGTAACATTTTGTTTATTTTTTTGTTAACGTTTAAATTTGAAGAATACAAACGATGGTCCCAAAATACCCGACATGAACATTTAAACAAAATATATGCATAAACTAAATCACAAGTTTAACAGATTATTACGATAATTTTATATATGTTTATAGAGTGAACGAATTAGAAAATAATATAAACATGATCTCAACATCGAGTCGCTCAAATGGTTTGATCGTGTCGAACAAATGGATGAGAGTATATTATATTAAGGTGGCCCCCGGGGTTCAGTGGGCGTGACACTGGCTTAGCATATCGGAGGTTCTGGGTTAGACTCCCGGTGAATATACCTACATGATTTTCTCAAGCAATTGCTTTTGGGCCTTATGTCTTGTTGTACCTTTAAAAATATACATGACGCAAATATTGATGGCGCCATAAATAGAAGACGGCCGCGCAAGACTTATCACCACCAAGTAAATCAGATACTGAAAGACGTGCTTACATGCGAATATGAATAAGTATGGATGACACGAAAGTTGTGTACCATAACAATAAAAGATAAGTGCTCCGTAAGTACTCTCTGCCTACCCCCTCGGGGAAATACTTTGATGGTTAGATAGGTGTTCAGCCTGTCCTGGGACATTTTCATTAATAAAAATTATTTAGTGAAATTTATAAAATTAAAATAGAATTTCCAAAGGTTACATTTCAAATAAATTCGTATTTCCACGGAAATTGATACTACATTTTGGTGTTAAGTCACCCTTAAAGTTTCACAGTTTTTATTCAAATTTGCCTGTAAAATTTCATTTTTTTGCTCACGAAATTTTTTTGATTAGAATGTGTGATTGAACGTTGTAAATTACTATAATATAAACTGTATGTGCCTGAGGCTTACAAAGTTAGGAGGCCACTTAACCTTTACTGCACCTTACCTTTAGAACTTGTTCTTTTGACTTATTTTTTTCTGAATAGCAAGGAAATCAGTTGAAAATTGTTTGAAGTAGATGCGTAAATTTATTTTTAAATACGTTTCACAGGAAAATAATATTTATTTTTCTTTATGGAATGATAAAGGAAACGTTTTAAATTCCCGGATACATTTGCTCTTGGCATAAAAATACCGAAGTGTTAGATATAATGACCAGATGCTTCGGTCCAAATCTTTTTGAAACCTAAATAGCTATTCTTAGCAAAATTACACAACAGCCATACACGATTATTTATTCAATTTCTCAAAGAATCTACAAAACCGCTTTTAGTTAACCAACGGTATTAGTTTTATAGAAAAGTAATGGTAAAAGTAAATGAATGCTGTTTTTGTTATCTGGACGATACCTTATTTTTTAATGCCATTTTAAGGTTAACGTTTGGAAACGCGAGCAAAATTCAGTAACGACAAGCACTTGCTCACAGATATTCTTGCATTTTGTCGCAAATGTTTGTATGGAAAGATATCAAATTAAATTTTCGTATATTTCAAACACATATTTTTTTTCTGAAACAATACAAATTAAATCAATTCATACATTTCTAAATCAATGATGTTTTTTAGTTGAAAACATGAATATTGCCCTGTAGGCTATAATCTGTATGGACTTGTGACATGGTTGTTTTATTTGAAAATAATATTGCAAAGTAAACGATTATATACGTTACGCCCACTAGGCTACAAGGGCCGCCTTATAATAATTTACCTTAAAATAATTTTCTAGTAGTTAAGTACAATAAAGTATTATTAATAATGTTATTTTAAATTCATATGAGCCATCACAAACTATTGCCAAAAAAAATAATAGTACAGGGATGATTCAAGTATTAAAGATTCGATTCCCGACAGGCACAATACATTTTTATTTTAAATGAATTACCTTATACAGTGGGTTCAAAAACAAATAAAATTATGTACTACCTCTAACTGCATGCATCATTTTTATTACTTGAGCGATGCGTGTACAGAACACACCAATTATATTCTTATTATATTCAAAATAAATTAAACGTTTGTTTTATGATAATAGACCTACATGGTGGTCTCAGGTAAGAATAATGTGCAATTAATGTACAGGTTATTATTTCCTAATTAGAGATGATTTGACTAGAGATTTGACGTGATATAATAATTTATTAGCACAAAAATGGTACAAATTGGCGTACATACTTTTTTTTAAATCATTATTTACTGTTCAGATGAGTTTATAGTCCGCACGCATAATAGAAAAATTAGAAGGAACTTCTGGGACAAGGCTCGAAGCCCTAACTCGTTAGACCAAGAACACTTGACTATAAGACCAACATTGTGTTTTGATATTTCACTGATCACTCATAATTTGTACTAAAAATCTTCAATTATTTTGTTTTTGTTTATTGAAAGCTTACGAAAAACTCTTCTGTGTGAAAGTTATTGCATAGTTGAGGTGGCGATACTGAGTACGCACTTCCTGTTACTACAGTCTGATTAAACTTGTTGAAAAAGTCTTCCAGGGGTGCTTAATTTAATGAATATTACTGTAACAGCTTAAGTGGCCCTTCCCACATAAAATAGAAAAAGGTAAGAAATAACTAAATTTTTTGTATTATATAGGGTGTTTTTAGAACTTAATGATAACTTTAATAACTTTTACTTTTTTTTTTAATAACTTAACCAATGAAATAAAACACAAAGAAACTTGGTCACGGATTTATTGGAGAGATAAGTTTGTACTGCAAATTTGCACAATTTGCAAGCGTTGTTCTGGCTTAAGTCTATTCATGGTGAAATGTTAGCTGTCAAATTGGCTGTCACTGGAAAAGTATTGCCAATTCGTAAATCAAACCTCTAAAAAAATACCCTTTATTTAACCTAACCAAATTTGAAAAAAATATCCTATATAACCCTTTTAAAAAACTAATGGCAAGAAGTTATATTTCCAACAAAGCCAATACCATGACCATTACAAAGAAATGTATGTTTTTTACTTCATTTTACAATTCTATTACCTCATTCTATTACCTAAAAAAACACCCTATATAACCCTTTATAATAACCAATAGCAAAAAGCTATCTTTCGTACAAAGCCAGTACCATGGCCATTACCACGAAAGTTTTGTGTTTTACTTCACTTTAAAGTTCTATTATCTCTAAAAACACACCCTATAGTTTTCGAAAAAAGCGAATGTGTAAATAAGTGTTTTAACTTACAGCGTTGATGCCGGTAATATGTAAACATGTAGTAACATACTTAAGATGTGTCATACCATCCCCAAATATAATTTTTGTTTTGCCACACATCGTATACATACGTATCTTTGTATTTTGTTTTGATCTTATTAAGCTTTGCCCAAGTTTTCAATGCACACGCATTGAGATATCAGCCTTTATTTATAATGTGTCACCGGTACAATAATGTCATTGGGATGTCAGTTCTTTATCCCAACTCTTAATAGGCGAAAATTAAAATAAAAAAAAACGAGACGATCTTGCTCGATCGAAATTGAAAATTCGGATAAAATTGTTCAATGTCCCTGGCGCTTATTATAGGCAGTGCGGGTGATGACATGTATTGGTGCAATAAGATTTATTGAATAAGAACTGCACCATATACGCTCGCACACACATACCGTGTAGTTAGGATCCACAAACCTAGGGGCTGTGGCCGCACCCGCATCTGTCTGACCTTCGTATTAAATTACGTTTTGTGAGCTGTTTAGTTTGGTGTATGTGAATATGATTGTACCAATAAACTTTAGTTTAATAAAGCGACACTCGAATAAGTTGTCAGCTCATTGAAACACTCATTTATGTCTCTCGGCCAATCAAACGACTCCATTATGTGCTGTATATACTTACCTACTTACTATTCTTTTCTAGTGTACCACTCTTGTCTTCAGTAATCGTTATAATAGGGCCATCCTGTCAGTATATAATTATTTGAGCATTTCAGGTCTTATGATTCTGATGACTTCAAGCCTGATATATTTAATTAGCCATCTTTTTCTTGCTCATATGCCTGCACGCCAAAACCATAAAAACGATCGAGGAAATTTTAGCACTTGCTTCAGGATAATTTTTTCGCAGGTCATCAAAGATAATGTATTATTTATTGCTAAATTGTTGGATAATTATTTTATTTTTTCCTCAGTATTTTACGGAATTCCTAACTATAATGTCTACAAATGCATTTATTGTAAGAAAATGGATGATTCTGCCAGTTTTGCCAGAAAATAAGACTTGCCAGTTTAAGCTGCAGTAATAACATGTAACCTAGAAATAATTGATATCTGATTAAAGAAATGAAAAGTATATAAATGAATGATATAAAATAAGAATATATGAAAATATATATTGCCCAATTAGGCAAGCCTGTTTTAGGGAATATTGCCGTATAAAAATAAAGCCAATTATAACAACATTCTCATATCACATTACCATAGTATCATCTCATTATCCAAAATTCACATATATGTAAGTTTATACACATTAGGGTGCTTCAAAGATTTATTAAAATTTATTTTCATTTTTATATTTGTGAGATTTCAACCATTTCAAACGTCAAATTAACACTTTTTTTTCAGATTTTTAAAGAGGTTTTAGGTGTCGCTACCAGCTGCAAAAGTGTAGGTTTCAACCAAAATTTAGTTGAACACAATATTAAAATCAATGAAATAATTACATGAAATATTTTAAAATAAATAAAATTACAAGGAATTTGACGTCAATGTGGACTTCTTTGAATCGGGAATTTTTTGTCTTTAACCGTCAAGAGTAAATATTGCTTCTGCTCTTCATTGGCGGTGTGAAAATGATTGTACTCTTCCACGAGCGCCAATTTTCTCTCTGTAATGTCATTAACAACTTTCATATAATATATTAAAGCTCATCATTATCTTTCCAGGTCTTTATATTGAAACATATTTCATAAAAAATCACATGAAACGGCGACAGTATTAAAAAAATTGAATTGAAACAAAATCTTCAAAGTTTTTAACCAGAATGAATTGTCAAGGGTTGCTTACTTCGGAGAATCGTCCAAATCTTATCTTTCGGGAGCACTGACCATCCTCTCTTTAGTTCAAGGAGTTCTTCAATCAAGCTCTTCAAAAAATAATAACTTTTATTTTTTGAAGCACCTATACACGCATACACAAATTTACGCATACTTAAACGTAAAATTATTCTTAAACTGACGGAACTCATTTGTCACCCAAAGTCAAAGATTGAAAAATAATTTTTGATTTATTTAAAATACAGGGATTGTTTAAACAGTGTGTTTATGAAGCAATAGATAATGGTAAGAAAGGTACATAAATTGTATAAGTGTCGATGTTTATGAAGTTCGTGGAATGACTAAGTTAATCAGACGTAACAAGGTAGTCCTGATAGAAGCCTCAAAAATCGAGGAGTATGCATTATAAATATTGGTCTTTTACACCCCTAAATAAGAATGATCTTGAACTATGGGGGATGAAATAAATAGGGAGCTGCGATGTGCAGTCAGTTTTTAAAACAAATTGTACTTAGCTAGAATTTCTAGTATCTCGTAGAAATTATTCCCACCACAATTATTATAATGTTATTTACATTTTAAAATTCTGTCGGATAAATTAATATATAACTTGGCATTTTTTCAAAATATACGATAACGTGCAATTCACGTGTGTCAGCATAGAGTAATGTGGCGCTTCATCCTCTCTACCTACCCAGGAGAAACAGTGTGAATCTATGTAGGTAAGTTAGTTAATCCCGTCTATCTATCAGATAAACCTTGCATCATGCCGAAGCTGGTGTATTTTTTTGGCTCAACCAATGATTCATGATCGAGGAACAGATCACGATGTGAGGTAATTTTCCTGGCCAATCCAAGAGCTCATCATGTTGGGATCCCATTCACAAATGACGGTGAGGTTCTCCGCATCGCGAACCGTGGCAAAGTTTTCACCGGCGAGCGTGCAAATGTGTCAGTATTGGGTATTTAGGCGGGTCGCCTCAATGAATCGCTTCCTGCCCTAATTCCGCATGTCCGCTGTGTTTTGATCGAGTTAAGCACTTCGCATCAGTACACATATTTAAATTACAATGTTGACTGGGGGACAAACGGACCTCTGAGAGCAGGGATGCTGAAGGTATATAATATAGGATTACGTTCAAAAGTGTACACCATCAGTCGAAAGTAACGAATCATGAACTCTAAAATTAAACACACACTATGAGAGCGCGCTCAGTAGGCACGACACTGCCTTCACACACAAATATATAATTTTATATAAGTATGTAGTATAATATAATATACACAATAAATCTTGAATTTCCTCAAGCTTGAGTATTTTTGTAATATATGTAGGTACTATGAATAATGAAGAATCATTTTTTATCCGTGACTTCTTGTGACTCTTTTATTTATTTGATAATTTTGATTATTCGGCATAAGCATGCCAAAAAGGAAGATGTTTTGTTTTCATGCTACGTAAAAATTAACTCATGATTTTGTTAAGGTACCTACAGAAATTTATTTCAATTAGTAAATTACATCCTTTAGAATTTAAGAAAGAAGACTATGAAATGCATAAATCTGACAAATTATTAAAAAAACTTTTTAACTGTAAAATTAAATTACATATAGATCTCTCCCCTGTCTTCATTGTATCCTACCCTATGTTGAATAACATTCCCCTGGTTGATGATGTCTCCTCTGCAAATGAAGTTTTTACTGGTCGCTTTTCATCACCATATCAAAATGATAAAACAAACTTGATATGTCGATTTTGTTGCTTTGCCACAAAGCTCATTAGCTACGCTCCTCTTATTGTAGAACCACCAATTTACTTCAGTAATTGAGCCGCTTGGCCTGTGGAAGCGAAAAATAATAAATAATATGATAAATATATAAAAAAATATATATATAATAAATAATAATACGACGTTTATATTGAAATATTTTTACTAGTTTTTTTTTTCTTTATTCTTAAAATAGGTAATATAATAGCATTTATATTTCCTAATATATAAATTGTAAAATATCATTTATAAATATGTAAAATATCAAATATATTTCTAATCAAAAGTACGTATCATAACTTTCTTAGTTTTTCTTTTCTTAAAAATTTTCATTTTTTTTCGTCTCTAATATCCTCTGGCAGACTTACATGCAACTTCATCCCACTGTACATCACAGAAGTTTGCGATCTTTTTTTCTTTGTGAATGACAATCTTATTTCATCTTTTTTTCTTGTACAATAGTCGTGTTCATGTTGGTTTTCTCTTATTTTTCTTACTAATCCAAATGTATTGTTGTGTCCATTAACAATTTTGTACATAAATAGTAATAGAAAAGTACATTAAATTTAATTATTTGTCTAAATGTCATTATTTGTAGACTTTCTAACATCAATTTGATTCTTGTGTATCGATTTCTTTTTAATATAATTCTTAATGCTTTGTTTTGGAGTATTGCTAATTTTTTCAATTCTTCTTCATTAGCCAGAAATAATACACTGCTGCAGTAGTTGATGTGGGGGACTATTATTGCGTTATACATATTTTTGCACGAATCTGTTTTAATATATCTTCTGATTCTTCCCAAGAGTGAAATTCGTTTTGCTATTTTTTTGTTACATAACTAGTGTTCAATGAAAAGTTAAATTTATTATCTATAATTATTCCTAAGTATTTTACATCAGTTGTTTCTTTGATTGCTTCCCCATCGATAATTATTGTTGGTGCATCTGGTATTCTCTTATTTCCTATGTTCATTACTTTTGTTTTGTTGATTTATTTATTTGAATTTATTTATTTTCAGCCATATTGATATTTGATTAAGGTCATGATTTAGTTTGTTAATGATTTCTATGTAATTGTCTCCTGATATGTATACTAGCGCATCATCTGCGAATAGTCGAAATTTACAATATTAAGGTATTTTCACTATATCATTAATGTAAATTATGAATAAAATTGGTCCTAGAACTGAGCCTTGTGGAACACCTAAAGTTATAAGGATTGGGTCAGATACTATATCATCAACTTTTGTAGTTTGATATCTATTATTTAAGTAGTCTGTAAACCATTTCAAAGCATTTTCTTTTATTCCAATTCTAGACAATTTTTGCAATATAATTTCTCGATCTATAGTTTCAAACGCTCTTTTGAAGTCCAGGAATACAGCAATGACAAATCTATTTTTATCCGTATCCTCTTTCCTTTAAGGAACCTTTGTACAAAAATAACGTAAATAATAATGCGATATTGACAAATAACAATTTGATTGTTTTTTAGTATTAAGAATAGTATCCCTGAAGCAATCATTCTCTCATATTCTTTATGTATTCTACGAGTAAATCAATCCGAGACGTATCCTCAAAGTTTCCGGACAGGATGAAAACTTGGAGAAGTTGGAGGAGACTGGAAAGGTCAGAGAGGATGTGGCCGACCTCCAACACAAATGATCATGAAACATAT
Organism: Agrypnia vestita; assembly: GCA_016648135.1. Taxonomy (NCBI): domain Eukaryota; kingdom Metazoa; phylum Arthropoda; class Insecta; order Trichoptera; family Phryganeidae; genus Agrypnia; species Agrypnia vestita. Next base: position 110,374 of record JADDOH010000471.1, read on the forward strand.
CAATGACGGGCTTGCTTATTATTATTATTATTACTAATTATTGTTATTACCACTTTCAGAACTGTAGGCTGCAGTGAAAGGTAGAAGAATAAATTACAACCCACGGATCATGATCCTTAGTAAGTAGGAATCGTCTGGATAAGAAGAATATAGATGTCTTCCTTAATGCCTTATCCAAAATTAGTAGCTCGGGACTTTCATCTTTAAGGTTTGAGAACACACGAAGATCAAAAGAAAGTCGTCACCCTTATTCCAAGAATTAATGTGTGCTATGTGATATGTGGTCACTGATCGAGCTAATTGAATAAGTGTCCAGATAGTATAAAACGTTTCAAATGTTTTGCATGCCAGTGTGATAAAATAAAAAATTGGATGTTTTCGTAGTTAATTAAAATTACCATGTGGTTTTTAGAAACAAACTAATATTTTTCGGTTGGCATAAAATTCTACTAGATGTCTCTGCTCCTTTTTATAATATTTATTTACAAAAATTACAATTATAATAGAATGAAAAACACATTTTTGTACATTAATATTTTTATTAAAATTATATTACAGAAGATCGTAAACAGATTTGTGACACATGTTTAAAAAACTTTATTATAAATTAATTAATTAATTATTAATATTTTTATACGTAGGTACCTACGAAGTCAGTGGTTCAAAGAATATTTTTAGTATTATCTACAAATCTTATGAATATAAGCAAACATAATTAATGCACTAAGTACGAATGTTGTTTTTTAAATATTATTATAATTTGTATTAAATAAATATTCCTTAAATTATTTTATATAAATTTAGACTACCAGAAAATCAAAAAAAAAGTACTGTAAATTTGAACTATAAAATTTAAAAAATCAAAAAAATATTTATTCATTTATCTAGAAGCAATATTTCATGTAATATTTTTAATATAATTAATATCAAAATAATTTTAGCATTGCAGATGTAAACAATTTGAATTAAGGCTGAATGAAACCGCCCGGATTAAAAACGAAAAGACTTAAATCTATATTCGTTCGATTTATCGAGTCCGAATTTCAATGATGTTGTAAGCCAAGCTTTGGTGATTTAAATCTTTTGATAAAAATAGAATATTATTAATAAAAATCTTATATCTAATATTTATATTGAAAGTAGAAAACTTTATAATGTTGCGGATGTGTAACTGTTATATTTAATTCAAGTTACAATGCAAATATAATTGTTTATTCTTAACAGCGCACAAGTAATGTTATATAATAATAATGTATAAAATTTAGTACCTTGGGGAGTATCTTACGAAATAATGAAAAACAATAACATCCATTTTCGTTAAATATACCACGATTTTATATGCAGATTAAAAGAAGCTATAATTTATGCATTCAAATTTTAGAACGTTTTATGGAATAGAACAGGTTTTATGATATCAGTTTATGGACACCGCGTAAGAGTGGTTTCCGTATCAGGTGTTTTTATCCACGTTTTTGAACATTACAAATGGATCGAATGTTTTAAATCACCTGCAGAGACGATATTATATTTTTATAATGTAAGAAATAATATACAATAATATTAATAAAATTAAAATATAATATTAAATCAATTATTTATTTTCACAATATTGGGAGCTTTATAAAATTTATCTTAAAAGTTTTAATATTTTTCTCATTTGGAGAAATTCTTGGCATTAAAATAAAATTGTTTTTATGAAATATTTTACTGTTTAACTGTTTGAATTTGATCAAGTTTTATTAGACCCTATCAGAATTTTTTTATATCTTATAATTTTACTGTTAAAAATTTCAAACATTTTGTATTTGAGCCTGTAGTTTTACAAATATTACTAATTTTAGTGTATTCTTATCCATATTACAAATATTAACTTAACATTATTCTTGATCCATTGATGAAAAAATCAAATCGGTTATTTTTGATCCATAAATGAAAAATACAATTCGGTTTTGATAAAAATATTCACGGCCGTTCAGAATCTTCTGGTGTGAGTTTTCTGGGATATTCCACCGTGTTTCTACGACCTTTCTGGCCAAAGTTTTGGATCTCATCGCAGGGTTTAATATTAATGAATCGTTTTGGATCCCAAATGTCCAAACACAGCAGAATATTCCAGAAAACTCACACCAGAACTTTAAAAAAAATCCCGTTGTGTAAAACTAAAAACCGAGGTAATATTTTAAATGTCAAATATAATAGATTTATCCTTCTTGTATATATGAATGATAACTTGTTTAAAACTACTGCTATTATTTATTTGTTATAAAAAATCACTCGAGACAATGAATCTAACCAGATATAAATATATTAAACTCTGGTGTAAACCATTATGTTCTGTCTTAATTAATGTTAGTTACTTTAATTGTTTACTATATAGGGTATAATTTTGACAAGTTTACCATTTCGCTAAATTAGATGCAAACTTGTTCATCTTTAAATATACTTTCGGACCATACAAGTTGTATCCAAACGAAATTTATTTTTCTCTCAAGAATTTTTGAATAATGTTTACATAACACTGACGTCACGTTCAGACATGACAAACAGAAAATACAGAATTTTTATAGTAAAAATACATGAGTAAGTAATATTATGTAAGACTGTCTGTATAAAGAATTTCATTTTTAACCACAGTTTTGGCAATTTATGGTAAACATTGCAAACTTAAAGGTTTTCCTTTGAAAATGTTGCTATTTTGAAAAAATTATATCAACTTTCTAAAAAAAGTATTTCTCTCGCAAATCAAAGAAAGCATCTTGTTTATAACTTGAACAAGATGAAATAAAATGCAACGGAATAAGGAATTAAAAATAAAACATTCAAAAGACATATCATAAATGAAATTTGTATATTTTGTGAGTTATTTCAACGTTTATAATGGACTAACATAAGTACATTTTGAAACCAGACAATGGATTTATGTTGCTTTTGAAATTTAAGCATTTGGATTAAAGTCGATTTTGAAGATCAAGGAAATAAATATATATAGTTGAAGTGAAATAAAGTTTGTCAGTAATTTAGAAGTGTGAAATATTATTATATGTTTTTGAATTTTTTATTAAATAATGAAGATATAAATTGTTTGATAAAAACTCGCTAGAATAAAATAGTTAGTCTAATGAATTTTGATGTAGATATGTTCTGAAACTTCGACTAATTTTTAGCAAGCAATAACTTCATATTGATACTTGTTATGATAGTTAATTAATATGTTAAATTTAGGAATGAGCTTAGAGAATGTATTGACGTTCAAATCTAAAAAAAATAACAATAATTGTGGTTGGGCAGGTTTTGATGCTCAACGACTCACTTGCCTTATATAGTCATTATGTTAATATAGTGGTTAAAAAAGGGTTCAAATCGACATATTTATTATAGAATGTAGAATAAAGGCTTTCAATTAACCATTAAATATTGTGGAGCTAGCCTATAATAACCTACATAAGGCACACGAAATTTCTGTTACCCTTGCGTGTGCACACGGACATAGCACTTATGCACATTGAACCACCACAAGTTTCATGTTTTTCGTTAAATTTGAGAGTGAATTAATTTCTTCTTCCCAATAATATTGTGGCGATAAAGGAAGACAGGAAGAGAGTCCAGAAACTTAGACGGCTGAAGTTAGTGATGGCATCGTTGTAGAATCCTCCATAGACTTGAAGACCAGCAGTTTCAATACTAAAAACAAAGAAAACAAGAATATTAGAAACACTGTATTCAATAATAATAATATTCACGTATTTATTATTACTGGCAGAAAGCAATCGGCTATGCAAACGAAAATCAATCAAGATTGATAATCCATTCATAAGGTGAAACGCATCTCATAAAAATTAAAAACGTAGGACTTAAAAGCAAATGTTTTTATTTCCATATGAATAAAAACGTACTTTAGTAGACGGTTTTAGATTTAGAATCGTATTGCAATGTAACGTGAATTTGATGTAAAATAAGAAGTAAATTTGCAAAATTTGAAAAAGCAGCAGGTAATTTTAATGTTTAATGTAAGAGAAAAGGAAAATTTAAGATGTCTCGATAACAAAAATCTCTCTGAATACGTAAACCATCTTTTGGAAACAGGCCACATATTTAAAAATGAAAACGAATTAGAGTATTTCCATGTTAATAATAGAGGCCTTAGATTGGATAACTTAGAAATATTAGAAATCAAGTAATGCCTGAACACTAAAGCCAATATAATTAATAAACAGTTTAATTTTGTGAATAGCCTATTATTTGATATATTACCCATTTTAATGTCTGCTTTTCAAATACCCCCACCACAACTGTAGCCACGCCACCCATTATTTTATTTCATGTGTTTACTTAAATAAGTAATGGGTAGTTATATGCGTCCGTTCTGACGAAGATACAGTGTTGTCGAAATTGGTAGACGTAAAGTTACACCAAGTTGTTAACACAAAGTTTTTAATTAATTAAAATTAATAACTTTAGTTACATTGAAGTAATTGGAAACGATGGATAACTATTACACAAGAGGAAAAACAATAATGACAAATGGGGACTCATCTTAGGGAGATTATAAATATTTCGATAAAAAATATCACGGTAATCTGGCTGGATAAGGCAGGCATCAGTAGTATAGGTTTACAAAAATGGACGTTTATACGTGTGAGTCTACATATGTATGTTTGTCAGTCCTCTATATATACTTTTACATTATGTGACTGATGTAAACTAAATTTTTTAAGATTCTCTATAGGATCCTATGACAAACAAAAATATCCCCTTGGATATCCCATCCTCATTTATTCACCAATTCCTCTGATTACTCTTCAACTCAAATACTTTCCCGACATGGCTCCGTGTGATTTTTGGCTTTTCCCCAAGTTAAAAATGCAGCTGTAAGGGATCCGATTGAAATCAGAGAAGAAAAAACACTTTTTATTTATTTATTTTGTTTTGGGGAAAATTAACAGCAAAACAACAATCTTAAAAATATGAAATAATGGTTTTTACAATTATGCCAATTACAAATTTTCCACTGAATATAATAATTTACTTGCAATGCAATGCAAAGGGTGAACTGGGTGTACCAAGGATACTGCTTTGAAGGAGATTTGAGTATGTATAGTGTGTATAAAAAATGTGTTTCTGTCCGTATTTTTTCCTGAGGAAAATATAAGCATCCAGCATCACCTCCCCCGTTCGTCTCGCCCTACTTCTGCCTGGGCCAATTTTATATTAAAACATAAATTCAATTATTTTAAATTACAACCAAATATGAATTCTTGACAACAGCCTATTATATATAGGCTGTTGTCATAATTAGACAAAGAAAAAATTATCGTATTTTTTAGTTTCTCAGCGTACATTTTGATGTGAATGTATTTTTTGATTTGTGATTCTCACAACTTATACACTATTCATTAAAAAAAATATTCGCAATCTTCTTGACAGCTAATTTGCGCGAATTTGTAAGTCTCGTTAAATGTTAAGCAGTTGTCTTGCACCAAGGGATTCATTAAAAAAAAAGCAATAATTGTTTAATGTGCTGAAGCTTTTTGTCGTGTTCGCGTATTATCATGCGCCTGAGAAGGAAACAAGGAAAAGTAGTTTGCCGAATATGGGTGATGGTTGATTCCCTCGAACTGCGAGACGTCGAGAATCGTGTATTGTATTGTTTTGTATTTTGTATTTTGTAATTTTTTTTTTGTATTTTGTATTTTGTATTTTGTATTTTGTATTTTGTATTTTGTATTTTGTATTTTGTATTTTGTATTTTGTATTTTGTATTTTGTATTTTGTATTTTGTATTTTGTATTTTGTATTTTTTATATTTTGTATTTTGTATTTTGTATTTTGTATTTTGTATTTTGTATTTTGTATTTTGTATTTTGTATTTTGTATTTTGTATTTTGTATTTTGTATTTTGTATTTTGTATTTTGTATTTTGTATTTTGTATTTTGTATTTTGTATTTTGTATTTTGTATTTTGTATTTTGTATTTTGTATTTTGTATTTTGTATTTTGTATTTTGTATTTTGTATTTTGTATTTTGTATTGTATTTTGTATTTGTATTTTGTATTTTGTATTTTGTATTTTGTATTTTGTATTTTGTATTTTGTATTTTGTATTTTGTATTTTGTATTTTGTATTTTGTATTTTATTTTGTATTTTGTATTTTGTATTTTGTATTTTGTATTTTGTATTTTGTATTTTGTATTTTGTATTTTGTATTTTGTATTTTGTATTTGTATTTTGTATTTGTGTATTTTGTATTTTGTATTGTATTTTGTATTTTGTATTTTGTATTTTGTATTTTGTATTTTGTATTTTGTATTTTGTATTTTGTATTTTGTATTTTGTATTTTGTATTTTGTATTTTGTATTTTGTATTTTGTATTTTGTATTTTGTATTTTGTATTTTGTATTTTTTATTTTGTATTTTGTATTTTGTATTTTGTATTTTGTATTTTGTATTTTGTATTTTGTATTTTGTATTTTGTATTTTGTATTTTGTATTTTGTATTTTGTATTTTGTATTTTGTATTTTGTATTTTTTATTTTGTATTTTGTATTTTGTATTTTGTATTTTGTATTTTGTATTTTGTATTTTGTATTTTGTATTTTGTATTTTGTATTTTGTATTTTGTATTTTGTATTTTGTATTTTGTATTTCGTATTTCGTATTTTGTATTTTGTATTTTGTATTTTGTATTTCGTATTTCGTATTTTGTATTTTGTATTTTGTATTTTGTATTTTGTATTTTGTATTTTGTATTTTGTATTTTGTATTTTGTATTTTGTATTTTGTATTTTGTATTTTGTATTTTGTATTTTGTAATTGATTTGACTTACCTTGCGTGATGCGCCTTTTCTCAGAAAATACATATAAAAATATTCTAATATTTGTTATTTCATGATCTACATCTCTTCCTCTAAACACGAGCTTTTTCTCAAATAGTATAAAACATCTAGGTAGGTGGTACTATTAAAGTAATATTATAACCTTTGAGAACAGTGTTGTAAAAATAGGTGATAAACAAATAAACAAATAAAAAAACATTAAAAAGGTGATAATTGTGTTCTTAAATTGAACGTAAGCCCATTCAGCAAAGCGCATGTGGAACAACAACCAGTGTTGCAAAATTTTCGGTCGGCTCATTAAATAAAAATACACCTTTTTTGTGATAAATAACGTTCTCACGAAAGATGGAGCAGATAACGTTGCAGTTGCCATAATAATACGTTATTTATTGAAACGATTAAGTCAGATTACACGTAATATTTACTATCGAGAGCAAATAGTAAACAGCTTACAATACAACGAATCGAAAGGCGAATCACGACCACAAAACTTCCTCGATTCGCGCCACAATACATTCTACATACCAAAAGTCTTAGATACACATTCCTTTCGTACAGTTTAAACTGGTAACAACGTCAAAACGATACACCAATTCAACGTGCATAATTTTATGCCTTTTGATGTAAATTAACATTTTTGATGTCGCCTGATTACTGTTCGAAGTGTAAACATATGATAAAATCGGGCCGGCGTGCTCCAGTTTCCACAACCGCGTTACATGACCAGCCGTATGAGGTCAATAAAAACGAAAGTACTTACCTGTGTGGCACCTCACTAAAACATATTTCCTATTCATAATATTTTTGTTGCATTTTTATTTTAAAATCGATCTTTTTACTAAACGGTGTACCTACAGTACCCGCGAGGTAAATGTCTAAAGAATCTGAGGAATTCAGATGTTCTTATTTTTTCTTATTGTTACTTTTTATTTATTTTATTCATAATGAAATCTAGATCTTTTCACTTCTGGATAAGGACTTTGCTGGGATCTCTTTAACAAATATGTGATGTGATGAATCGGGGGAAATCTATTACCTTGGTTCTCTGCCTAATTTGTGCGTTAGATATTCGATTTCACGAAGATGTTCTATTTACTAAACTATATACTATATTTAACTATACCTACTATATATAACTATAAGGAAATTAGAAAAGATATTAGAAGCTATAACACAAAAATAATTTCGCAAACAATAGAAACTAATAAAAATATGAAAGTCTTAAAACGGATAAAATCTCATGGATACCATAACATAACTAAAATAAAAGATAAAAATGGAATTATTGTAAGAGACAAGGAATCTATATCAAAAACCATTGAAAAATTTTACTCAGATCTCTACACATCACGAATTAACCAAAATGAGGTAAAAGAAAGATGCATATTGAATGTAGGATCCGAAGAATTACCAGAAATAAAAATCGAAGAGATAGAAAATGCCTTAAAGCAAATGAAAAATAATAAGGCTCCAGGTACAGATCAAATAACAAGCGATATGCTAAAACTAGGGGGAAGAAAATTGACAGAAGCCATAAAAATACTATTAGAAAAATGTCTAGAAGAAGGTAAAATACCTTGTACTTGGCAAAACGCGGATGTAAAAATAGTATTTAAAAAAGGAGACAGCAATAATCTAGAAGGCTATCGACCCATAAGTTTGCTTTCGCATTTATATAAATTGCTAGCAAAGATCATAACGAATCGCCTAACGCTAAAATTTGATCACTACCAACCCGTAGAGCAAGCCGGCTTCCGCCAAAGTTTTGGAACCAGAGACCACATTCAAACTCTGTGATTACTCATAGAAAAAACAACAGAGTATAATATACCATAATATACCACTTAGCTTTAATCGACTATCAAAAAGCATTTGACTCAGTTGAAAGGTGGGCAATCATCGAAGCACTCCAAAACGCGAGAATAGAGTCTAGATATATTCGATTAGTAAACTTTATATATGAAAATGCAACTATGAATGTTATACTTGACGACGACACTAGAAATGAAAAAATAAAAATAGAAAAAGGTGTCCGACAAGGTGACACAATCTCGCCTAAACTCTTCACGTTAGCTTTAGAAGATGTATTTAAGACCCTGAATTGGGATAAAAAAGGTGTGAAGATTGATGGCACATATTTAAGTCACCTAAGATTTGCTGACGATATAGTAGTGGTAAGTAATAATATCAAAGAACTAAGTATAATGTTAAAAGAACTACACGAAGCTTAGAGCAAAGTTGATCTTAAGATGAATTTAAAGAAAAAAAAATCCAAAAAAAGAGTCCAGAGAACAAAGTCATCACTATCAATGATAATAATATTGAAATGGTAGATGAATATATTTATATACCTAGGACACAAGATAAAAATGAACAAAGATGACCAAACAGCAGAATTGCCAAGACGAATAGAAATGAGAGAAAAATGAAGAGAGAGAAAAAGAGCTGCTTTTGGCAAACTCAAACATATCTTCGAGAACAAAGAGTTAGCCAATTAGCCTAAAAAGGAAAGCCTTTGAATCATGCATACTGCCAGTGATGACGCATGGATTGGAGACTATGGCCCTTACAAAGAAATGTGTAGAAAAGCTCAAATGCACGCAACGATCCATGGAGAGATCCATGCTTGGAGTAAGCCTAAGAGATAGAATCAGAAATGACGAAATTAGGCGCAGAACTAGAGTAGTGGATATCATGGATCGTGTAGCGAAGCTAAAATGGCAATGGGCAGGACACGTTGCAAGGAAGGATGCTACAAGATGGCCTCCCAGAGTTCTGAAATGGAGACCTTGGGAGAATAAAAGAGGCATCGGAAGACCTCAAAAGAGATGGGCCGACGATATAGCCGATGTTGGGGGAAAGAAATGGCTACAATTAGCAAACAACAAGGAAGGATGGAAACAGAAGGAAGAGGCCTATATCCAGCAGTGGAGAGACGAAGGCTGATGAAGAAGAAGAAGAAGAAGAAGATACTATATTACTATAAAAACTTTTAACTATATACTAAACATGGCCTTCTTTATATTTATTTTATTTGATTTTCAAAGAGACACCTATACAATACTGGGTACAAAATGCATAAAAAAACAATACATTTTTTATTTCAAATCCCGATCCACTATTCCAATTAAAAGTAATTTAAATCGGCTCTAGTAACATGCATTTATTACATGTTTCAGTAAAGTACGATCATGTACAAAATGTAAATGAAAAAATAATATTATGTGTTCTAGATCAGGTTATTATCAAGAAAATCCTTTGATATGAGATACGCACAAGATTTTTATGTATAACACTGTGTATTTAAATACATTTATTTTAAAAATATAATATTTATTAAAAAATATAAACGTATGAAACATATTAGGGACATTATCATGCATTTGAATAAGAAGTATACAACTTAAGGTAAATCAATTAAAATTTAATACTTATTTCTGTACCTAGTATTTTGTGGAAGCAGAGCTATTATGATTCATTTCTAAAGATAATGGAAGATTTTCTCTGGTACTAACGACTTTTATTGACAAACTAGCTGTAACCCGTCAAAAATGACGGTAATTTTACATGCCGGTTTCTAAAGAATAAGTATTTACTTATTTGTAGCCGGCACCCATGAAATAGTAATAACAACTTTTATCAAAATATTTGAACTTTTTTTTATATTTCCCCTGCTGGCAGTTAATGGAACTAGTTTAAACCCCGGCGGTGGACGGGCAGCCGGACGGGCGGGCAGACAGACAGCGAAATTATTATGTTTGATCTCTGAGACGAGAGAACAAAGTCTCCTACATGTGTGTATGAGAACAAAGTCTCATATATCACTTAGATAGGTATACATTTTTATGGAATATTCCATATCTTCATAATTAGTTTCATATATATTCATAATTCAGTAGGTATCTAATCATAAATTTTTATTTATAATTCACATGAGAAATTTTATATAGTTATATTTGATAATTTAGTCAAATGAATTATAAAATTCCATAATGCGTAGGTTACGTATTCTTAAGAATTTTTAATTTTTATCTATTTTTTCATTCTTTTTTTGGCTCAAAGATGGCACTGTGGAAGTCGAAATGTGTATCTTTTTTGTATAACAAATTCAAGAGTTTTATTATAAAATTGATTTGAAATGCAAAGACGATCATTGTTTTTTTATTTATTTTTTGTGAATTTATTGACATAATGTGCAATAATTGGCGCACTGTGATGTTCTGTAAAATAACTTCAGGTTCTCGACACAAGATGTCGCTGTTAAGAAGAGTCGGTAAGTAGTTCGTGAAGCGTAAATATTTCTTTTTAGTCTAACAGATTGTATAGTTTTTTAGTAGGTACTAATTTTATAAAAAAAAAACTATAGATGCATGTATAACATGTCTCATTTTGATTTACGCTACGGGGGCGAGAATTGAAGACCAAACAGGATGGGACAAACATCAGACATTATTTCTGATGATGGACCCTGCAATCGGATCCTAAACGTCGACTAGAAGTCGGAGACATGGCGAAATAGTTCAGAAAACTACAGAAAACATGTTCATGCCAACGACATCAATACAATGAATCCACAATAATTCCTTTTAACATAAACATTTGTACTTCTGCGATATGATATATTTATGTAGGTAGGTAGGTACATATCGCACATCCCATAGAATTTTGTAATAAGTAAAAAAATCTATTTTGTGCTGTATTTCAGAATACTTAAATAAACATGATTATGTACAATATAAAAATCATATAAAAAACCAAGTTTTTACAATACTCCCTTTCTCATTTTCGGGTTTCGTGTCTACCATATGCGTCGGAATCTCCACACAACTCGTATGAAAAAATATTAAAAATTTGAAAAATCCAAAATTATACTATAATTATTAATTTTTTTTAACGAAAATTTTATAGATCTTCTTGATCGTCGCCACGAGTCTGCTTGCAAACTTTCAGTTCGATTGGATCACGGAAAAAGGGTTAAAAAACGATCCAAAGTTTTTTCGTCAGGCAAGTTAAAAGAAAGGAAATAACAAATAGTTTATTACGAAACGCGAGCGGAAATTGAAAAACATTATAACAGTGTTTGTGAAAAATCAGAATTGCAAGAATAAGAAAAATATGTGTTGAATTTGCACCACCCTCCATATTCCAACTTAGCAATATTAAGCTTATTAGAACTTGTTCAAATCATAAATAAACGTATTACTAAAAACAAAAATAGGTGCCAAACTATAAAAAACTAACCAATAAAAAACAAGTTTTTATTATACTCCCTTTCTCATTGAAACAGGTTTCGCGCCTACTCCACGCGTCGGGCTCGAAAATTAAACAATAAATGAATCGTTACAATTTCGAAAAATCCAATATTATACTATAATAATTATTAACTTTTTTAAACGGAAATTTGTTAAATCGTTTTTATCGTCGCCATGAGTCTGTCTGCGAAGTTTCAGCTAGATTGGATCACGAGAAAATGGTTAAAAATCGATCCAAAGTTTTTTCGGCAGACAAGCAGACGCAACGAGTTGAAAGAAATGAGTAATAGTTCCCCCCTTTTCTGTGATAAGCCCCCAGTGTGACTTTTGAATGGGGCCGCTTGTTCATCTTTTCCCGCAGATAACAATAGAATTTGCGATTCCTACGCTACATCACGTACCAACTCCATCATAAGAGTTTATTGATTCACTATTTCATTCAGTTCACTAAAATTCATTCAATATTCAATAAAAAAAAATTTCAATACACCGCATTCGTATCTTCGTCTCAAAGATTTTTAGTTTTTAAAAATTAATAAATGATTTTGTCCAAACGTGAAGTTAACGCCACAACTATGAAAAAGAAATTGAATTAAAAAAATAAGACCCTAGGAAAAATAATAGTTCTGTTATTAATCTTTCGTTGATTTTTGTGGTCACTCTCCTACAAATTTTATTTTTTTATTTTACGACACTTATATGGAATGTGGGACTTACATGTTTTTGCAATAATGTTTCAGTTGTTTACAAACCGAGTCGATAATGCTATCGAACCATTTAATTTTTGAAAAAGTATAATATTTTAATTTTATTTTTTTTAAATAGAGATGCGGGCACGAAATACGTGTCGTACCAATATTTTTACTGTTTTCAAAATAAGCTACATAAACTCTTATGCTATGAAAATAGGACTAACTTGCTGGTGTCCCAGAATGCTGAATTATTGATAGATTTGGAGTTAACATTGCAGATATTATTCATTAATTTCAATGGATGGAAAACATAAACAATGTTTTTTCTTCTATTTTTTAACTATTATCTTCTCCAAGCACAAGAGTAGGTAAGTCTCTTTTTGGAGAGGTACAGCGACAACTTTCGTGTGTTTTTAAAGTTTAAATACGCAAAAGAAATATGCAATAAAACTGCATCATATAATAATAATAATAAAATGTTATCGCTACTTGAGTTTTATTATATTTTATATTTTACTACTCGAATTTCAAGAAAATTAGAATCAATTTATTTATGTGGTTGTACACTAAACCGCTAAAAATGTTATTTTTAAATGTATTTAACGACAGAATTTGAATGATTATTTGGTAGGTACTCGTTTGACTTTAAGATTTAGAATTAGCTTATTTTGGAATATCTACGTTGAAAAATTATTTTCACATAGGTACATGAAATGCAATGGCTGAAGTTGATTTGAACGTGAACTCATTATGTAAGATATAATTTATTTTATTATGATTTTCAATTGTGATATTATTTTTAAACGCTTTGTTGATTTTATTGAGCAAAATTTTCCCAAATATAATACAGGCACCGAATAAATGTTGCAAAATAATCATCATTTTAATGTCAAAGAACTATTTGAAATTAATTAGTTATCCATTTGCGTAAAACAGTTAATTTTATTAGTCTAAGAAATCATCTAACATTGTGGACGGACTTCAAAACTTTTCCCTTGTTACAAGCACGATCTATTGTTGATTTTATTGTGTGAAACAATTCAACCTTGTGCAACAAAGCCTTCACTCGCAACCATTACATAAATGTTATGTATTGCTAACCACAATTCTAAAAATTAACAATTAGCATTTTGTGCATCAAGGATTCGGCATCCTGATTAATGGTTTATTAAGTAAAAGGCTGGAATGTATTATTTTGCTCAATTTAAGTGGGTTACGTCTGACTGAGTGCTGTGGAGTTAATTAAGAATGATTTTAGACAAAATATAGAAAATGCTAATTTATCTAATGCATTGATATTCCATCGTTTATTGTAATGATCTAATGCATTTAAAGATATTTATTTAAAAATAATGCAGCTAGGTACATTCTAATTATAGAAATCTACAATTTTAAGCGTTACATTTTAAATGCTCTTAAATGTTCATTCGTGCAAGCATGCGTTCATGCATTCCATACTTGAAAAAACTTTAGTTTTCGTAGTTTAAAAGCCTATTTAGTAATTCAAATGTATTTTAAATGATTTATCCTTAAATCAACATATTATGATTTTAATTATGGGACTCGGAATATTTTTTATAAAATACTAGACGATAATTAGCACGAGTATCGCGCGAACACTACAGAAACAAACGAAGAGAGGAAAAAAATATTCATAAACTTAAAAACAAGGAATACCTTAAGAGGAAATGTAAAGCATTTGAGAAATGCTAATTAAAGTAGGCTCTATTATAAAAATGTTAATGACATGAGAAAGGAATTCAAGCCCAGAATAAACGCATGTAAAAACTCCTTTGGTACTATTATAAGCGGCAAACAGTTAAATGTGAGGAGATGCGTCGAACACTTCGACAATCTCCTTAACTCGGATGCTGAAGTCACCATTAGTGACACTCACCGACCAGGGTCAGAGAGTGATGTACCACCTGTAACATATGATGAAGTAGCCCGCGCAACAGCTAAACTGAAAAACAAAGCGGCAGGATCGGATGGCAAATCTTGCACAAATCAAATCTTTACACTGCGCCAGATATTGGAGAAGACGCAACCGTTCAACATCGGGACCCACCAACTATTTTTGGACTTCAAGGCCGTATACGACAGTATTAGGTAATAGGAAGAAGTTGTACGCTGCCATAAGAGAGAGTTCCATATCTCTGAAAAATAAATCAGAATGACTGAACTTACGATGTCTCGTATCCAATGCAGAGTGAGGGTGGAAGCAGACTTGTCTGATTAATTCCAGACAGTCAATGAGATGGAGATGGAGATGAGGAGATGCTCTAGCCTTTCTACTATTTAACATAGCACTGGAGAAAGTGATAAGAGACTCCAAAGTAAATACTGAATATATAATTAGGAATTAAACTATATATGGATAATATAATTAAAGCAAAGACATGTATGCGCAGAAAAGTAAAAAAATCAATTAAGCCACCAACGACTTTATGTAGCGGAATGTCAAAACTGCCGCCAGATGATGTCGGAGTTTTATCAGACGGTATCTAATCAGACGAAA
>JADDOH010000472.1:0-146280 GCA_016648135.1 Agrypnia vestita
TGCCAGTAATGAGCAAGTGTTTACAGTTGTTAGGGCATGCTTATTAGTGGCATGCTCATTAGCATGCCACTAAAGAAGCATGTGTATCTGTACCTTAATAGGATATACTGTAAATAGGTATATACTGAAAGAAGAACGCCTGAATGTATGCAATATTGCGAACGTCCCGGCAAGCCGGAATGAAATAAACTTTGCCGGACAACCAACGTGTCAACAAGAGAATTCTCTTAAATCTCTGCACTTTTCTCGCAAGGAATTCAGAGTCAACACTTAGATAATTTAAAGATTAAGGTACGCCTTAAAAGCGTAATTTTAAGTACAAAAAAACTCTTTTAAGGCGTACCTTATCCCTTTAATCATCTAAGTATTGACTTCGGGCCATAGGGGTCATTCAAGTATGTATTACGAAAGCAGAATTTTAGTAATTTTTAACTCCACCCCCCCCCCTCCCCTTGTCGGCAAAAGTAAGCAAAGCTCTTACTCCCCCCTCCTACGCTTACGTGAACATCGTCATATATTTTTTAAAATCTGTGCGGTTTTTTTATTGTTATTCATGAGCAGAAGTTATTAAATCTAGAAATAAGGAATTTATAGACTTTAAAGGAATTCATTTACGTCGTTATAATATTATAGTCTTAATATATAAAATATATTTTTTGTTATATTAATAAATTTAGTAAATACAAATTAATCATCTTCAATCCATGACACTTGAATGACATCGTTCTCTTCGAGCCATTCAACATCTTGGTATTCGTCTTAAGTTTGTACTATGCACATCAATTCATTAGCACGACGAGCAGCCATTCTTGTAGGTCTCACTCTCGTTTCGGTGTGCGTGTATATTTTTATATGGATCTCCTTGATGTGACGATTCAATTACTTGACTGAGGTACGATAAAGAAAACATATTTAACATGTTCGACTTGATAGTTACAAATTTTGCAAAAAAAATCAGAAAAAGTAATTAAATAAATACTGCTGACGTAATCACCATCCTGACCCCCACGTCCCCTATGTCATCAAAAATAAGCAAAGCAAAGACCTCCCCACCCCCCTTTGGTGCTTACGTAATACTTGAATGGCCCCTTAGTACCTAGATTGAGAAAAAATAAACAAAAGGTTGTGTTTGCGTTGCACACCGTATACTCCTTAGGATGGGTGCATATGAATGAATTATCAGAATGATCGATTCATACCGATCTTTATCGTTAAATCTCCAAGACGCGAGAGCAAAGCTTCTTCCATATACATAGTGAGACAGTGAGTGTGCCTCCAATCTTTAAGAAGAACGGCTAACCACCATTTTCGGATAAATATTTTTATCTTAAACTATAAATATGAATCCGGGAATATGAAAGAATACAGAACGAGAGGCCAATTGCCAACAAACCGGAATATGAGAAATGAATGGAAACTCACGACGTGTTGCCATAAACATGGCCAGGAATCAGAAAGAGTGGAAATTTAAGCGAATAAGTAAGTATAGACGATTAAAGAACCACGATTTTCAGTCATAGGCATGTACTGAACCGGCGCAGTAATATGAACAAATCTGGCTACTCAATGCCATTTTTTATAAAAAAATTATAGTCACGCAGCGGTGAAATAAAGTGTCCGCATGTGCTTATTTTCAATTATTCGTAGTTTTGATTTTTGCGAAATATGTGTGCCTACTGCCTCCTGACAACTTATTAGATTATTTATTTACGATTTAAAATATTTATTAGAAGTACGAATTTAAAGCATGGTTATCGTTGTAAAATGGACTTACAGTTAACATTTTTAAACATATACAGTAGATAAATATGAATATAATTTAGTCTCTGAAACAAATATATATCTTTGCTTCATACATTGATCCTACTATTCAAGCTTGACTTAGCATTTGACATTGACAGTCTTATCGCCGCATGTTTACTACGCATGCTTGTTGTCTTTTTGTGTTAAAGAAATGCTTTTTTCATCACGAAGATGATTATAAAATATTATCTTGTTACCAAGTTGTAAATTACGCCCGATTGGTGCGTAAGAAAACATGTTATTTCGATAAATTTGGTGACCTATAATATACAGAAACGTCACGTATTGCGTACACACTAGTGTAAATACAATACACATATTGGCAAAGAAACGCCCCGTATTTTTGGCTGAAAATTATTACTGAGGTGTTCCAAAGTAAAGTTTGTACTTAAAATAGGATAAATAAATTTCTTTCATTTTACACATTCATCAACTTTTGTAGTTGGTCTTCATATTCTGGCAGGGAATTGTGGTCTCGATTTTTATTAACCCCTGCAATCTTGGCTAAACTTCTCCACTTTTCTCAGTTAGTTGATCTGAAAGCTGTCGCTAGAGAAGTGCCTGTTGATTCTTCCGGTTTACGGTTCCTCTTTGACTGCGTTCGGTGATGTGGCCCACCACAGCAAGCTTCTTTAAAGTATCTAAATTTCTTGCAAAATTGACAAAAATTTGAGAATTCACATCAGACATGATTGTGAGTCCATCATTGATGTGTAGGTATTCTTGCAGCAATGAGACATTTGTACGTCTCGTTGTTCACGGTATGCGTGGCATATGTTTCCAATACCACATCTCAAATGCATCGATCCGTATTCTTCCTTTGTCCAAATCATGAAGAAATGTTGAATGCATGAGAAATATTAGAAGTCTGTTCTTAAATGTTTTATATATACCATTATCTTTTCAAGTCTAGACAGAATTCTACGCCATACCCATGTACCTATCGCTTTATTTCTGGTTCCTAGTCAATCATTAGTATCACAAATTCGATATATTAAAACCATTGACAATTTCAACGTCTGGAGAGATATCTGTCCGGAAAAGTTATGTCAAACAATGAACATTATTAGCTTTGTTTATCTTAGGAACAAAAATTATGCTTTTTTCTTCAGGGACATAGCCTTTTGTTATTTCTGTGTCTGCGGGTAAAGCGTTAAATATTTTAATATACGATTCTTTTCTCCGAACACTCATTTGGTTTTAGTTCATCTCATGGTCTGCATAGTATCACTATTTACTATGTACTTATATAGTATCTTTTCGGTGTATTTACATATCCCGGCATACGCGACTTTTTTGTATTTCATATTTTTTATATTGATTACTAGATTTAGTCCGTTATAATGTATCATTCTAGGAAAACTTCAAAATTATATGAGCTATTTATTCATAAAGCATTGTTTCAATCAAGCTTTTTACATTTTTTTGTTATTTATTTATGAATATTGTACACAGCATTTTACATTCAAATATAACTAATTACAAATAATTATGGACATTAACACGCACCCAATTTAGATGCGAAACCATTTCTCGTGTTTGAATTGAGGGGCATTTTCATTGTGATAATGGATTACCTATTGCAGAGCAGTGTCACATATAAAACTAACAACTAACTTTGAATAATGTTGGCAACCTTCTATGGGATTACTATTATTATTACACACATACACACACACACACACACAAATATTTGTAAAGAGCTAGAGAAATCAATGTCAAAATAAAAAAATATTTGATAAAAAAAACAATGATTACGAGAAGGTACATAATAGAATGAAATCTAAAAAGAACAGCATATCTGATTCTATATAATAGCAATTAACGAGTCAAGAACCGATAAAAACAATAATGGTTGAATCCCATGTTGTAGAGAGCTTTCAATGCTATTTATTATATGTACATGGTTTTCAAACATGAACTATTTTACTTTGACTGCAGCTATCAAAACCTATTAGTTGCGTGGATTGCACTCATCAAAAACAGTGTGTGGCTCGTACAGCTCTCGAAGACCTAATTTAATAATAAAAAAAAAGGAACTGCCCCCAAACTACCCTCAAGAACCATTAAAAAATTCTACGATGCTAACTATGATCTAATTAGGAATGAGTTATCAAAAGTCAATTGGATGCTTCAATTGAATAATTTGGATTTGGAAAACATTTTATCTGATTATCAATAATATTATATTGAAACATGTCCCCACTATCTCAGTTAAATCGACAGCAAAATTTCCCAGTTGGTACAACTCGTCGTTAATTAAAATTATTAAAGAAAAATCATCATATCATAAGAAATTGAAAATGTACGGAGACCTCTCTGATTTTCAAACATTTAACTTGCTAAGAAAGCGACAAAAAACTGGCTAAAGAATGCTTTGAAAATTTTGTTAAAAATTCTGAATCCCAAATTAAATCTGACACTAAAAAATTCTGGTCATACGTGAAAAGCAAACATAAAAGTAACAAAGATTTTCCAGATAGCGTCTATTATAAAACTCGATTCGCGAATAATGGCGCTAATATAATATAAAATAATATATATATTAATTATATATTATAAATATATAATAATATTATTATATATATTATATTATATATTGATTTTGTATTTGAGTTTATAAGATTTATGTATTTAATTCATATGTATGTTCGCTGCTAACTATAATTTATATATATACAGGGTTATTTGGAAAATATTAATAACCTCGCAGTGCTATATTCCTGCCTTGATTATGAGTCGAAAATGTTCAAGCTATTATGACCTAATAACAATAGTTAAGGTAGTTAGAGTAGCTTGTTGGTCTTGTGGTTGGGACTCTCGCCTCGTGATCCAAAGGTTGCGGGTTCGAATCCCACTCCAGACCAGCAAGTTAATCCTATTTTCATAGCACAAGCGTTTAGCTTAGTTTGAAAATAGTAAGAATATTGATGTGACACGTGCCCCGTGTTCACATCTCTATTTTTTTTAAATTTAAAAAAAATTTAAAAATTTAAGATATGCGACATCAAAGTTTGCATTTTTTAAAAAATATTTCTGACTTATTTTTTGCAAAACGTTGGACTTTTATTACAGTAACTCATATCGATTACGAAAAATTCATTAATTTCAATACAAATTAAATAAAATGATAAAAACCCTGAAAAAATTCCAATTGGAATGTTTTCTAATTGGAATTCGAAGGTTTTTATTTTTTTATTTGACTTGAATTAAAAGGAATGAAATTTTCATATTTGATATAAATTACTGTAAGGCTATATACTCCTGCGAGGTTATTAATGTTTTCCAAATAACAATGTATATATATATATATATATATATATATATATATATTCGAACCAAATAAACAGTCGATTACTTCCCGAATAAAAATGGAATAATATAAAATAAGTGAATTAATAATTCAAAGAGAAACATATAACTATCAAATATTGACGACTTGTTAAGTCGCTGCGATAGTGAAATTGGTAACACGCTGTGCGCGAAACACAGAGGTCCGTGGTTCGAATCCAGGTTCCAGCATTTAATTTTTCAGTTTTATTATTTGATATCTGTGTATTTCTCTTTATTTCATTTATTTATTTCGTATTAAAAATAAATGAAATAAAATCGTAATATATATATATATATATATATATATAATAGTATATATATATATATATATATAATATTATATATATATATATATATATATATATTTTAACATGATAATGCACCTACAGACAAATAATGTCAATGTGATGATTGTGGGTCTGAGATGTAAAAATAAGAACAAATGATAAATAAATAAAAAAAATAAAAAATATGTGTAAGTTATAATGACTATTTCCACTCAGTCTTTACTTCTACGACTGTTGCTGATGCCGATGATGATTGTCTCGTAAACAATAGTCTGGATATCCAATCCATCGACTTTCATGAAGCGATCGTTCTGCCTGAATCGATGCGCCAAAGAACTAGCGAAACCAATCTCGATTATATTTTGTAAATCATTATGGGATGGTCATTTCCCAGAAATTTGGAAAAAGGCATATATAACCCCAATATTTAAAAATGGTAACAGAGAGAATGTGGAAAATTGCAGACCGATTTCAAAATTATCAATCCTCATCAAATTAATGGAAAAGATTATATGAGATCCATGCGTGCACTATCTTATTATCCCTAATCAGCATGGTTTTTTTCCATAAAGTTCAATCGAATCTAATCTCTTAGAATTTACGGACATTGTATTTAAGGCGATTGATAAAGAATTACAAGTAGATGCACTCTATACGAATTTCTCAAAAGCCTTTGATAAAATCAACCATCGAATACTTTTGAGGAAACTGCGACACCTGGGTATATACGGTGATTTATACAGGTGGTTTACATCCTATATCAATAACCGAAGACAAGCAGCAGCAATACGCGGGTTTAACACTTTTAAAAAGTACCTTCTGGAGTACCCCAAGGACCACATCTTGGCCCAATTTTATTTTTAATTTACATCAATGACATCAAGCATTGTTTTCTTCATGCTGAATTATCTTTGTTCACGGATGATGCAAAAATTTACAAAGAGATAAAGTCTCCCACTGATTGTTTGTTGCTTCAAGATGACATTAATAGACTCTTAAAGTACTGCAAAAATAACCAACTTTTCCTAAATATCGATAAATGTCATATCTTTCCTTCTTCAAAAAAAGAAAAAAATTATCCTATAATTATCATCTCAACAATAAGCAACTCAACAATCAGGTGAGGGATCTTGGTGTCATCTTAGATTCTAAATTAACATTCATCCCATTTATGGAATCGGTAATTGCTAAAGCATATCGACTCCTTGGTTTCATTGCCAGAAAGACAAACCCATTTCAATCACCGTGTACATTAATCACTTTGTATTTTTCATGTGTACGCAGTCAACTGTAGTTTGGATCAGTAGTCTGGAATACTCATTCTACATACAGTGAGCGACTTGAAAATATCCAATACAAATTTCTCAGTATCTTAGATTTCCGTTCCCGTTTAGAATTCAACTCATACACAGAAAGCGAGTGTTATCATAAAATCCCTCCTCTATCACATCGAAGATGCATATAAGATCTGTGTTATCTTTATAAAATCTTGAATAACTTGGTTGACTCACCCTATTTATTAGAGCAAATAAGTTTAGGTTGTTGTTACTCAACGCGTTCAAATAATTTATTTTAACCAAACTTTGGTAGGACTAACTGCTTAAACTGCTTTGTAACTCGATCCACTTCAAAATACAATCTGCTAAATTCTACAAATAATCTAGATATTTTTATTGACAATTTTCTTTTATTTAAAATAAAACTCCGTAATCTCATTTATGATTATTGAAATAAATTTGATACTTCTCTTTATTTGAATCCCATTCCCTCCCTCTTCGCACCCTTCCCATTTCATGCATTTTCATAATTTAAATCTTTTAAATATAGTTTTTTTTACCAGCTTCGAGGAAACTTCACTGGTCATACTAAACGAATTTTTTTTTGATATTATATAATTTTTTTATTACATTGTACTGTATGTTTCCCAAAAAAAAAATAGCCTAAAGTGCAAATATATACAAATTGCATACCTTTACTTTAAATTTTCTGGAAAACGGTATAGTAAAGTATGTACCTAGGTGGTATATAAAGAGAATGAAATGTGACCTATCAGACATTACTTTATGAATGGCTCTAGTACTATCTGGTAGAATTAAATTGACTGCAGTTTTATCTCAAATGATAAAAAGTGTGAGGCGACTAACCTGAAAAATGTTGTCAACATTGGTCAAGACTTTAAAAAAAATATTGTTCAGTAAATTCTTTAATCGGCAATCGCTACGTGACTAAGTTTTTGTAAGACATATGATTTATTTACGCACGACAACGTCGACAACACACAATACGAGACTATTTATTGTTATGTTAAAACATGTACCTACCTTGTTTGGTTTTAGCGGTAAAATATTTACAGAGAGTTCGAAGATTAAGGCCTTGTCAATAAGTATATACCTACATATATGTATATTTATTGGAATTGGTTTAACCTGAAACCATGGGTACTGAAATATTTTTTCATGTTAAACGAATTTCACATGTTAACATTTTTCATCTTAAAAGTAATGACATATGCTGGCCAATCAACAGAAATTTAAATCGTTATGTTTCAAACAATAAACAATTTAGTGACAATGCAACTACTCAAGGTGATGTTTTAAATTATAAGGGTGGTGTGCGATAAGCGGCATTAGATACTCAATAGATAGCTGAGTCATAGAGTTATAAATAGTAAACATTTTTCTATGTATATTCTTTCTTTTTCTAAGTAATACTTAAGTAGTGTAATATTTTCATGTTAAGCGTTCTTTGTTTCATTTATAATAAAATAAATGTATAAAACCGCATACCGTTATTTTACAATTATTATTTTAGAAATTTATTATTTTTGCAATTGTTTTAGAACTTTTAAAATAGTGTATATTTATATTTCATAACATTATCTAAATTTCATTGTCTCATATATTATTTTTTTGTTATTATTTATTAGGTATTTTTTATTTTCTCTTCTTTTGCTTCACATGTGTAGGTAATCGTTTTTATTTTATTTTTAAATAGAGTCGCGAACACGGAATACGTGTCACATCAATATTCTTTAAAACTAACTAACTAACCATCACGCCGTCTCCCCGCAGGGGTAGGCAGAGAGGATTGAATGCCACACTCTTTTATCCTGCCACAGCACTTTTGCTTTGGCCACATTTACACATCTTCTCGTACAAGTTCTACGGTTGTTGCGGAATATTCAATATTATTAATAATCAATATTCTTACTATTTTTAAATTAAGCTAAACGCTATGAAAATAGAACTAACTTGCTGGTGTCCTGGAATGGAGCTCGAAAAACCGACCACAGGATCGCTAAGCGAGTATCATAACTACTGCACTAACAAGCTATTCTATTTATTTTTTATAATATTTATATGACGGACTAATTCTTGCATACTCAATCTGAAATAAAAATTATTATTATTTTTGTCTAGGGACCAGAATATTTTTTCACGTTAACCGATTTTTTAAGCATTTTCTCTCTATAAATGTACATAACATATTGAAAACATTATAGCTCATCTAGCTTTTCTTTCCTTTCTCTGCAGATAACAGTTTACTTAAATCATTTTATATTTATAATGAGCGGACATTACTTTAAATAGCTATAATTACTGACATTATCAAAGTGAACTTTTGAAGAGTCAATGCCTTTAATAATCATGGGAAGATATCGCAGAGTAGGTATTAGTACAACTTGTAGATGGCGACCCTCTTCTCGGGTCAATAATTACATCGATTTCTATTACAAAAACTGTTGAATAAATGCATAGCAAATATTTCTTTCATAAATCGTTTTAAAATGATTTAATATAGAAGACAGTATTCACGTCAATAATTATCTCTGCCGGATATTGTAACAGAGTTTCAATCACCTATCACTATTTTGCGGATGTATAAAGTGCATATGGGAGCGTTTCATCGTGGGAGCGTTTATTTATGATAGCAACGTGAGAAAATTAAAAATTGTGTCAGAACAAAATCACGCATTCGTGCCTATCGTCACATGTGACAAATCGTGTCGTTTTACTACTCCTCAACTTCTCATTTAGACTTATGACTTAATATCAAACCTGAAATATTTTCTGTGGATGTATACTATGGATGGTAACAAGGTTTAGATATTATGACGTTTGAGTTCGGGGGATTTCGACAGATGACAACAGGTAAAAAAAACTTTTAAGTAAAACTAAGAATGACAAACTCATATTAATGATTTCCATGTGCTTTACGCGAGTTATTTCTTCCACCAGATTCTTCGAAGCTCCATAAATAATTAGGTATATCATTTACGGTGTAGTAACAAATCTGAATTTTATATATTTTATTCGGGCCACTATTTAACAATATTACTTGATATTTAATATTTTAACGTTTTTTTACACATTTTTTTTACCTGTATTGTCTGTTATCTGCTAAAATCCCCCGAACTCAAATGTCATAATATCCAAATCTTTTTACTTACTATAGTACCTATACATCTATAGAAAAAAATCAGGTTTGATACTATAACGTAAGTCTAGCAGTCGCTGGCTCCTATTCTATTAGTGTTTAGCAGTGATGAACAATAATTGCCATTCAAAGACAGGCATGATGACAGATTTTGAAATAACCTTCTATAATGTACTTAGATACACGTCTACTATTGCCAAAAATAACATTATTATGTCGTGCCGGGACAGAAGAGTACGGTGTTCTATCCTCTCGGCCTACCCCTGCGTAGAAACGATGTGATGATTAGTTAGTTAAGCTGTCTTGTTTTTACATACACAAATCAAGAGAATGATTAAAAAATTTTATTAGGAACCTGCAGCAAACAGGAAGATTATAACCCTATTGTTAAGTATATTATTGTGTTCAGTGAAGAAGCAGAGGTCAAATTTGATTAAAAATTGTATTTATAATTTTGTTAACGTTTTTAATTTTTTAGTTTCTATAAGACCTGTGGATGCAAAAGTTATGTATATACAGGTGCTCCTTACTTAACGATCGAGTTTCGTTCCTACGACCAAGTCTAGACTAATGTCCCCGAGATTCAATCTAAGAAAGGGCATCCACCGCCATTACCCCTTGCAACACAGCTGGTTACCAACCAATCGAAATTATTCAGTCAATTTTATTTGCACTTTACTTTATTCTTCATAAACCGACCAGGTTTTAAGATAACTACAAAAAAACTAACCCATAAAAACCAAGTTTTTATTTTACCCCCTTTCTTTGTAAATTAAGTTTACCATCATGTAATTAAATAATTGATTGACTGAAAATGAAACATGTCTAGACAAATATCTATGTCAGAAATCTCTAAAAATATCTCTTTATTATTTCATTTCTTCCCAAAAAACCGAAGTGTGCTGTCATCTGTGAACCAATTGTCATAAATTTTCTAAATTCGTAGTGAAGTACCTATTAAACCTACTGACGGAGTAATTTAAATTTTAAATATTCCGTGACGTTATCGCGCCGCCGTTGGTAGCTTTTGTAATGATTCCAATTTGAAAAAAAAATTAAAAATTTGAAAAATCCAAAATTACACTATTATTATTATTATTTTTTAACGAAAATTGGATAGATCTTCTTGATCGTCGCCACAAGTCTGCTTGCAAAGTTTCAGCTCGATTGGATCACGAGAAAAGGGTTAAAAATCGATCCAAAGTTTTTTCGTCAAGGAAACAAGCAAGCAGACGCCACGAGTTAAAAGAAAGGAAGTAAAAAGTAACCCATAAAAACCAAGTTTTTATTATACTCTCTTTCTTTGTAAAATATAACAACAATTAAAGACGAATTAAAACATAACACTAAACTTACAGTAATTTAATATATTTCTAAAATGTCAGATGTTTTAAGCTTTGATAAGACACTTCATGCTTAGAAGATTAAATTCTAAAAACATTTGTCAGTCAATTTAGATTTTCGACATTCGTACCTATTATGAATACTGACGGAGTAATTCAAATTTAGAAAATAATCCGCGACGTTATCGGGCCGCTGTGCTAGTAATCAAACTTTTCTAATGATTCCAATTTGAAAAAACCAATAAAATATCCAAAAATCCGAAATTATACTATAATTAATAATTTTTTTAACGAAAATTTGATAGATCTTCTTGGTCCTCGCCACGAGTCTACTTGCCAAGTTTCAACTCGATTGGATCACGGGAAAAGGGTTAAAAATTGATCCAAAGTTTTTTCACCCGGCAAGCCGGCAAGCAAGCAGATGCCACGAGTTAAAAGAAAGGAAGTAAAAATGTAAACAATTCAGTGCGTCTCCGCATTTGAGAGCTGGTCGTGAGTACGAGCGGTCGTTAAACAGGTAGGTCGTTGAGTGAGTGAGTGAGTGACTGTAAACTGTGCACGTGTGTGTGCTGCTCTGAAATTTAAATATTTCAAATGAATGATTTAAGACTATCTGTGTACCTACATATATAATCTGAAGGTAAACTTTCTCCTTAAAATGAAATAAAATAATAAATGAGTGGAAGATTATTTCAGGGTGTGGGAGTTTGTGGAAAATACCGTAAAACTGTCTCAATGTTGTTTCAATGAAAGTTTTATAGCGACATAATACTTCTAAACAATGTTCGTAAAGAAATGGGCCCGGATATTGAATTTTACAATAATAACATTAATATACCTACCCGTATTTTATATTTTTTAGAATAATTGAAGCATTGTTTGGTTTTTAAATATAAATAAAATAAAGGACGGAGACTGAAGAATAAGAGTTTTGCTGTTATATCATGAACTGAAGTTTCCAAAGTAATCCAAAATTTTAATGGAAATGTTGATAAGCAGAACTGTCTTGAATTTGTAATTGAAAATGTTAAACATCATTCAAATTCAAACACAATTACATATGTGGGGCATAATAGCAAAACTATATTTATAATGTACTGAATTTGAGATTTAATATAAATTTATAGGAAAAAATATTTTGGAAGGGATAGATACATAAAATCTTGAATTCAGTAGGTAAATTTTAATTTTGTAATCCTCAGTGAATGCATTCAAAACATTTTTTTATTTTTTTAGATATTGCTGCCTTTGCTTTTATACCCCTCATATATTATAATCATGTAGTTTCAAAATGATGGGTCACTTATAACATAACATATAACAAGACCAGTATGTAATTGCTGCCAAAAAATTTGGTAAAATTATTTAATTTCACTTAACACCATGCCCAGAAGATAAACAGGCGCCACTTATTCAGATTTTTTTTATGAGAAGATCTGAAGAAAGAGATGTAAAGCCACAAAATAAGAAAGAGCTAAAAGCATCCGTAAGGATCGTTATAAGTGCAGTCTTACGCATTTATCATATGCAAGGCTTGCGTTAATGAAGGTGGAGAATATCCTAAATAAATTATTTTTAAATATTGATTTTCCGTTAACAAGTGTAATATGTTTATTGGTAAACAGAAATTAAGAAAAATTAAATACAGAAGCTCCTATTTTCTTGTGCCAATATTCGTGCCTCAGTCTGTGTTAGGTGTAGATCAAATAGGATTTTTATGACGTAGTTGTATGATGTTAATTATTTTTAATGACGTTTTTTTATTCCAGGAATATAAAAATTTTGGAGCACGATAAGCACGTCAAACAAACTATGTTTTTTGTTGTTTCTTCAAGTTGTTACCAGTTCATGTGAGATTATGTTGACTGCTCATATAAACGCTAGATGAATAATATCGTTATGATTTTGTAAGACAAAATAGACGGGCCGTACTTATTTTTGTACGCGAAAAGATTCTATAAGAAATGTCATTATAGCATAAATATTGTCTTAAATTTAATATTTGGATAAATAAATTAGTAGATTTGTGTAAAACAAAAATCACTAACAGGGAAGAATAACAAGGAACAAAAAAATCAAAGAAAAGACTTTAGAATATAATAAAGTGGCCTTTATCTTATGCTGATTTTATCTTATGCTGATGATACAGCCCTAGTTTTGACTGTAGTAAATAGAATGATGTTATAGCTGCAGCAAATCGGAGTATAATCATTGTAAAACAATGGTTCGATGAAAACTTATTATCACTAAATACAGAAAAAAAGTCGCTATATTCCTTTCACATTAAATGAAAAAAACTCGCCCAATAACTAATAATAAAGATTCATTCTAATAATTGTCCTAATAATAATAATAATAATAATAATACACGTAAAAAATAGTGTGAAATATTTAGGAATAATAGTTGACTCTAATATTAAATGGAAAATACAAATCGATAAAACTGTAGAATGAATAAGAAAACTCATGGGATAGTGCATTCAAAACTACATTGAAATCTTTAGAAGTTGCCCAGAAATTAATTATAAAGATTATTCTTAAAAAACCTAATGATTATCCGACATTAGACCTTTTTAATAAATTACAAGTCCCCACATTACAAAGTACTTACAAACGAAATTGCATTCTTCAACTTTATAAAAGTTTTCACAGTAATAACGAGCTGACCCAAAGAGTGTTAAGTAGCAGAAATAATATATTATAACTCTTGGTAAATTGCATATCCCTGTGATACACACCACAACTGCTATTTTTACTACTAACTACACATTTAGAGGTGTGAAATGGTTTAACGAATTGCTGGTTGAAATGAAGATTGAATAAATTACGAGGCATTTAAAAAATACCTTCAGAGTTAATTAATTTTTTTTTATTATATATGTAAGCCACCTACTTATTACTAAATTGTGTATACATTTTACTATAATTATCAAAATGTAATGATACTCCTCTCCTACACACAAGTTTATGTCACTCAGGTAGAAGAGAAATATCCATTATAAGTAGGGGAGGGCGGGGCTACAATTAACAGGGGTGGGTGGTTCTTTGAAACACAGTTAAAACATGTCCTTCACTGAAGAACACATCAAAAAAATATCCAATTGAAATATCGTTTTAAGGTTTCGGGTAAAAAGTAAATTTCTATCGAGGCCTTATATAGATTATTGTAAATAATTAAAACAAATCCAATTTATTTGAGCAGAAAATAAACTTAATCTGGCGCGTCCGAATGACGTATTTTATTGAATTAGAATTATTTTCTGCAATTAGATATCGCAATATAATAAAATTAGTAAATTATACCGGTATTTAAATAAAGGTTTCTAAATTTTTTAAATTAAAGTTCAAATTAAAGCACTATTCTCAGCATTAGCTTACTTTTAAAATTGTCCGCGACTAATGTAATCATTCATCTGGTTCAATACGTCGAAGCCTGTATTCCACAAACAATGACATTCCGCTGGAATAAATGCCAGAGCGAAAGCAAATCTTTTAATTTTGTTTTCGATCGATAAAAAAGTCGCATACCGGTGGTAATGTTGTTATAATTTTTAACCTTATGATATCGAGTTCTCGGAGTTCAGAATTTTTTATAGTCATCGATAAGTTTATAAATCTGCCACCTGCAATGACCGTGATCAATCTTGTTTTGGCACGCTCCACCGGCTGTCCATTTACAATTCATCTGCGTATATAGTTTTTATTATTTTTTTATATTTTTTATTATTTTTTTTATATTTTTTTTTACATCTCAGACCCACAAAACATCACATTGATATTTGTCTGTAGGTGCATCAATACATATATATAAATAAATTGTATTTACCAGAAATACATTCATATTAATTAATTACTATAGATCTTATAAACTCAAATACAAATCATCAATACAATACAACAATACAAGAAAAAATACAAATATTACCAAAATCAAAATAAGTCTCTTTTATTTAATAACATATTCATTAATTTTGTATTTTGCCCTTTTTTATTAATATCCATTTTGACACGACATGGGATTTTATTTAATATTTTTGGTATGACATATTTTAATGTTCTTTGTCCATATTTATTTATGACCTTCGGTATTCTTAGTCCTTCTTTCTAATTACATGATATCATCTTCATGATATCATGTAATTAGTTTGTACCACAAGATAGCATTAATTGGCATAGAGCCTTGTTTCTTGAAGAGTTCCTGTATATCTTTAGTACAGTAGCCGGCAAACATCTTGAAATTTTTCGGCGTAGTGGGGGGAAGTTTGCGCATGTACCTTTCCACCAACGAGACCCAAAATTTGTCTTCTGCGCATTCCCCCACTACGCCAAAAAATTTCAAGAAGTTTGCCGGCAACTGTAGCACTTTCTTTATTTATTAATTTTATAGCCGAATTTTGAATATTTTGAATTTTTCTAATATTAGTTTTGCAAGTTAGACCCCAGCTAGTTATTCCATACCTTATTACCGATTCCGCTAAAGATTGATATATAGTTTACATAGTCTGTATCGGAACATAGTATTTAATCTTGTGCATACATCCCAATACAATTCTCAACCTCTTACATACCTTATTTACCTGAATATCCCATTTGAAAAATGTATCTATGGTAATACCAAGATATACGTATTCATTAACTAATTCAATTTTTTCACAATTACACGATGCATTAGTTCCGGAATGCAAGCAATCAAAATTATGGGAAATAATATTTATTTGATTAGTCACAGTTATATGAGGTGACCTTACATGCATGACTTTAGTTTTTTTTGCATTAATAATTAAACCCATATCATGAGACCATTTAAGTAAAGCATTATAATCTTCTTGCATACAATTTTCCACCCATCTTACATCCTTGTGGGAGATAACAAGAGCAGTATCATCAGCATACACAAAATGCTTAGCATACTTAAAGATTTTAGACATAGTAGATACATAAATAATATACAGTAGTGGACCAAGAATAGATCCCTGGGGCACCCCAGTATTCGTAAATTTTGGATTACTAAATGTGTCTTTAATTTTTACTAAAATTTCTCTATTTGTTAAGTAATCCACTAGGACTTCAATTAAATTTCCACCTATGCCAATGCTTCTCAAGATTGTTATGAGTGTTTCCCGATTTATTGTATCGAATGCTTTAGAATTATCTATGAATAGTATAATGACATGATTTTTGTCATTTAATTCTGAATTTACATGATTTGAAAAATTTTCCATGAGAATTTCTGTACTTTTGTGTTTTTGAAATCCATACTGATTCGGATCTAATATGTTAAACTTTATTAGGTAATTATAGATTTTAGTATGCAAAAATTTTTCTAAGATTTTTTCAATAGCAGGCAGTATACATATGGGCCTGTAATTAGTATATTCATCATGCTTCCCCCCTTTATAGATTGGTCTTATAATTCCTATTTTTAACATTCCTGGGATTTCATGCTGTGTCAAGATAGTATTTATAAAATGAACAATCACGGGACCTAGCACATTTATGTTTCTTTTAATCTCACCCAATTTAAGAATTGTTTTCTTTTATAAGCGGTCCTGATTCCTGATTCATATCGGTCCTGCTCATTTGTCGCCAGGTAGGCAGATTACTCTAAGGCCAAATACACGGTTTGAATGGCCGCAAACAAGTCCACTTATCGTATCTCTCCACACACAATCTCAATTTATTATAAGCCATACATATTTACAAAAAATATATATATTAGGTCCTTACATATGAAATTGGCGTTTTGCCGTACTGGCAAATTTGATCTCAAATATCTTCTCTTTGGTTAGGAATTCCAAATCCAAATTTATACAGCTATTTACTCATGTATTTGTGTTTTGAAAATTATAATTCATTTGTTTTTCCTCAATTGTTTTTTTCTTTGCGTCACTCAGTTTACAAAGTGAAAAACTTGAAATATCGCGTTATTTACGAGTGCGAGTTCCACCGTGACACCAGTGGTGCAGAAACGGCTCGAAGGATTAATGATGTGTACGGCGACGGTGCCGCAAAAGAAAACACAGTGCGTTTTTGATTCCAACGTTTTCGTTCTGGAAATTTCGACCTGCAGAACAAGCCCCGTGGACGGCCGGAGGCCAAAGTTGATAATGAAGAATTGAAGGCTATCGTGGAAGCGGATCCATCGCAAACCACATCCGAGTTAGCTGCAGGCTGCGGTGTTAGTGATAAAACTGTTTTAATCCACTTGAAGCAAATTGGTAAGGTGAAAAAGCTTGAAAGGTGGGTACCTCACGAATTGAGTGAAGCAAATCAACAAACGCGCGTTGACTGCTGCGTTGCATTACTCAACCGGCACAATAATGAAGGGATTTTAAATCGAATCATTACCTGTGATGAAAAGTGGATCCTGTACGATAATCGGAAGCGCTCATCGCAATGGCTGAACCCTGCCGAACCAGCCAAACCATGCCCCAAGCGAAAATTGACTCCAAAAAAGTTACTTGTGAGCGTTTGGTGGACTAGTGCTGGTGTCGTTCACTACAGCTTTCTTAAATCTGGCCAGACGATTACGGCAGATGTCTATTTTTGGTCAGCAACTGCAAACCATGATGGAAAAGCTAGCTGCTAAACAACCGAGGCTGGTTAATCGCTCTAGGCCACTGCTGCTTCATGATAACGCTAAGACAACACACTGCACAACAGACGGCTACCAAATGAGACGAGCTTCAATTGGAATGTCTAAGACATCCACCGTATTCTCCGGACCTTGCCCCAACAGATTACCATTTTTTTCGAAATTTGGATAACTTCTTGCAAAGGAAAAAATTCAACTCCGATGGGGCAGTCCAAACCGCCTTCAAAGATTTTATTGATTCCCGTCCGAATGGTTTTTTTAGTAAAGGGATCGATGAACTACCTATGAGATGGCAAAAGTGCATAGATAGCAATGGTACATACTTTGATTAAATAAATATATAATAATAAAAAAAAATCGGCTTTATGTTCCTCCCATACTAAACGCCAATTTCATATGTAAGGACCTAATACCTAGATGGAAAATATTTTTCTTTATATTCATGATATTAAAAATGTAGTTTATCTATTACAAAATTTAGTTCTTGAGTTTCAGCAGGATACTCTTTTTCATTTATGTTTATTTTTTTAAATAATCTTTTAATTGATTCAGATGTATGATCAAAAGTTTTCAAACATTATGTCGAGTTAAATAGCGCACTTTCAAAAAAATATTAAGGTTTTGACTTCTGCTTTCGGCAAGGGGAAACTATCTGATTTGCCTGTGGGGAATCACCACCAAGAGAGTAGTAAATGAAAACCCACCGCATTCCCAGGACCGTTTTATGAACGAAAGCTCCTATATCAGTCCTACTCATATATTGCCAGGATAACAAGTTTTTACTCTAAAGGCCATTTCCGTGTCATGTCATGTAAATGGCGACTGCGACTCTTACTAGTCCATTTAATGTACCTCCTCCTTAAAATATATTTTATTATAAATTATCAAAGCAAGAAAAATAAAAGCATAAAATATAGGAAAAATTAAATCAGTAAAATAAAATAAAGCAAATATAGAAATAGAGTTCATTTAAAATGTAACAATAAATCATGATAAAATAGTAAACATAGAATTTGAGTGGGAAGGAGGACTGTGAGAGTACGTCTGTGGAAAGGACACATACCCTAATAGGAAAGGACAAAACAAGGATCACACCTAAAGGCGAAGTTCAAGTCCAAGCACCACGGGTCCAAAGTCTACAGAGAAATCACCTACGAAGCAGCTCCCAGCACAGCGCAAAACCCACATCCTGGTGAACTCGTGGAAGAATCCGAGGTTTCTCTCATTCTTGATGAGGTCACTGTTCCATACGGAGTCGTGCTTCACCTCTCTAGTCCTGTCAGCAATCATAGTCTCTCGTGCATCTTTCATAAACTCACAAACCCAGAAGGCATGCTCCGGCATTTGAGCCACACGAGTGCACGTGCACCAGGGTAAGGCTGCAAGCCCCAGACCATGTTGTCTACTCCAAAATTTGCCTAGCTGCACCGCGTAGTGATCAAGCATGGGAGGACCTCCCCTACCTTTCTCTCTCACGGTGGCTCTGGGGAGAAAGGAGTATGTCCACCTCCCCAGTGGCGCCGTATCCCATCTTTATTGCCATTTTTCCATAATCACAGTTCTTATTCTATCACATAACTCTCAACATAGGTAAGACCACACCTGACACCGTTAGGTCTCCGTGAAGGACAGCAGCGGAGTATGCTGGCCTATATTTAAAGCTGACGAGATCACCATGGTTTGCTAAAGAAGTATAACTTCACACGCCCGTAAATAATATTTTATACCTTTTTTTTGCTTTTAAAGGCAAGGGTGCTTTGGAATTAAAATTTATTTATTGTTATATTGACTCAATAATACTGTTTAATTAAGTATAACCTGAACTTTTCAACTAAAGGAATGCTGAACTTTAAGAATGAATCAAGTCCAAAAAAGAAACATTGCTGACATCCAATCACGTAAAGAAATATAGTGTATCTATTGAGACAACATCTACAATGAATTGCGTCCGAGGAAAGTAATCATCCCTTCTGAGCTTTACTGCCAATAACTCCATCTCCATAAAATTACATCAAGAGAGAGAAGAGGAGATTGCATTAACAATTTTTTTACCTGGTTATAAAGTTGTAATATTTTATTCAAGCATGGAATCGAAAAACTTCCATGAAATTTTAATTCTGATTTTTAATTTTATAAGAAGATCAAGGAATAAAATAATTCTCATTTCTTTTTAAATTGTATTCTATAAAGATTCTTTTTGAAAATGCAATATTAGAATTGCCAACTTATATATAAAAAAATGTAGGAATAATAAAATCCGGCGTACCCGATGGGCCACCCTATAAAAACATAGTCCGTTCTAAAACAAATTTTGCGTAGATACTCTTAAAAAAACCTTCTCACTCTCTATAACTCTAACCCCTTCTTTAGGCGATTACACCCCATCCCCTCCATAAAAATGTGTATTTTATGGATTCCTGTTCTAAATTTTGCATAGTTGTACACAAGCCATAGTTGTAACATAGTCACTCTAACCCATTCTCTTGACATCTCCCAGCAATGAGACCAACTCAACGTTTTTTATTATTTTTCCTGCAAAATTAACTTTTACTACGAAAAGTATTTTTTTGCAGCTTTCATCCAAAAGCTAAGCGAAAAAGATCCAATCCACACAAAGTCACTCAAGATATATTGACGTTTGAAGTTTATATATTTCTTCATTGGTATTCGTTTTAAAATTATTGTAGATATGATTTGTGTACAGAATGTTAATAATTTTTAATTGTTAATGAATTTTTTGATTGTTTATCAAAAAAAAAATATATCCTGCCGTACATGTAGGTTGGTTGTAAGGTTCATAAAAAATATAAAAATTTGTTTTTTCCCTGAATCTATTTTACAAACCGATAGTATCGATATTTAGCATCAGTTTGGTGCACTTAAGTCATTTTTGACCATGTCGTAGATTATATCCTAACTACGTCTAATTTAAGATTAGATAAAAATTAAAAAATAATATATTTAGCCGGATTCGAGTCATATTATTAATTGTTCGAAGAATATATTTTCTTTTGAATGAAGGTTTTGAACTTTGTGGTGACATTATTATTAAAATAAGACACAAATAACTTTGTTTTCACCACTTTATTGAATATAAAATCTATATATTTCGAGAACAACGTTCTCTTCTTCAGGATTGTTTGTGTACTAAAATTGAAAAAGATAAACCATGCAAGTGTGTGATGGTGAAGGGGTGGGTGAGGGGAAAGTTAGGTCATGGTGAGGGAGGGGGTATTGGAGGTGTTAATTATAAAATGTCATCTGAAGGGGATGGAATCTTGAGTGGAAAACTACAGACTTAGAAATTTCCTTCAGATGAAATTCCATAATTAACACCTCCAACCCCCCCTCTCCTTCACCGTAACACATTTACACGGTTTATCTTTTTAAATTTTAGTCCATAAACAATCCTGAAGAAGAGAAAAAAGTGGTGAAAACAAACTGATTTTTGTTTTATTTTTCATATTATTAGTTTTTTACTAGTCAATGTGAGAAATTTTAGGATTTACTCGTACAATTATATAATAATAATAATAATAATAATATTTGGACCATTATATAGCGCCGTTTTCGCGAATATTCACCTAAAGGGCGTTTTACACAGAAAATTATCTTAGAAAACAACTTACTGTTAAAAAAACTTATTTACTATTACTTATTCACTACGTAGCATGCAATAAATGGAATTCAAGTTTAATACTATAATAGTTGGGAGTGCCTAAAAGAATAAGGTGTTTTCGCGGAGTGCACACTAGGAGTGGAAAACATTAGCTAGTGTTGTTGTGGTCAGATTCTATTGATTTTTATAGGATTGTCTAAATAAATGCGTTTTAAGTTGTTTGTTGAACTGCGGTAAGCTATCTGTTTGTCTCAGATTATTTAGTAGTTTGTTCCATAACTTTGGTCCAGCTCCAGCGAAAGCACGATCACCAAAATTATTTTTATGGACGCGATTTACTTCAGCTAACCTATTTGTATTAGATGTTAATGCTGAGAGAAGTGTTAGTTGTCTGTTATTTGCGGAGAATGGAATGCAGAAATCGTTTATGTATTGAGAGGCCATGTTGTGAATAGCTTTAAATATTAAACGACAAAGCTTATATTCAATCCTCTCTGGACATATAGGCTTAAAGGTTTTGAAGATGGTGTGAGATGTGCGCAAACTTTAAAACACCGGTAATGAGTCTTGCGGCGGCATTAAATACAGATTGTAATTTGTTTATTTCTGTTTCGGGAAATGAGCGTAGATACCATTACATACATACCATATACGAATTTAATAATGTACGTTTGTACTGGAATAAACAAATAAAACTGACCTGTGTTACTGGATAGCTAGGGAGAGTCAAATAGTGGAAATCCAGTTCAATTTTTATTTCTGCTGCTGCCGGCAAAAGAAGCTTACTTATCCCACGCTATCTTTGCTGAGACGTTAAGGGATGAAGTGCGGAATGGGACAGTGAGTTTATTTTCCTCGTCTGATCTTTTAAATCTTCATTTAGATCTTTGATATAGCCAGAAGCCACCAAGATAACTCCGTTCTCTCTTAGTACTTACTCCACTGCAGTGGAATAATACGGATTGCAAAATTGTATTACTGAAAGCACGGTTGCATATCTTATTTAAATAAAATATATTTATTTTTCTAGTCTATTTAAATTAAAAATTATGTATAATATTTTTCACTGTACATCTTCAATAAGAGACATTGAAGATGTACAGTTACATTATAGAAGGCAGATCACAATCTGGTGAATTCGGCGATCGGACTTCGACATATACACGGTACTTTATGATTTTTATTTTATTAGAGGTTTACATCAGACATTACCTACTTATTTAAAAAAACTAATTCTTTTATTTTATTTTATTTATTTATTCATGGGAAACTAAAAGTACATATAAAATCAGAAGACACATAATTATTCAACAGTATAGGGACCATCTTACAAGTTTCCACAGATTTAACATGTTATTAACATATAGCAACAATAATTTGAGTTGTACAAAAAAAAAACAAAAAAAGTGATAGTTTTAAGAGTTAAGGAATTAAAGGTAAAAGGGAGGGAATAGATAGGAAAGGACAAATCTATTTATTAAAAACGAGAAGAGATAAGAATAAAAAGAAGTGCAAAAGATGTATGTATAGCAAAAAGATATCTGATAAATACATCTGCATATATACAAACGTGGTCTGGACAAAATAATAAATGTGAATTAAAGAAAGATACAAGATAAAAATTGTATATACGAAGTCTGTTCAAAAGAAAGAAGATGGACTAAAGAAGAAGAAAAAAAAAGGTTGATGACTGAGGTGAATATCCAAGAGTTTTAAATTCAGAGATTGATGAATTGAAAAGATCCAAGTCACTGAATGTAGAGTTGAACAAATTAAAAATGTCCTTAGATTTTCACGGCCGTTCAGAATCTTCTGTGTATAGTTTTCTGGCTAGAGTTGGCCAGAGAGGTCACATATACACGGCAGAATATCCCAGAAAACTATTCACAGAAGATTGAACAAATTAGACGAGCGATGTATAAAAGATTTTTGCCGGGAGTTGGTATTACAGTTAGTATTTTAGGCAGTTATGTGTTATTGTAGAACCCGTTTTAATTTTACAATATCTAAATAGTTACTGAATATTTCACACGTCTATAATTATACTGTTCATTAATTTGCACTTATTAACGCTTTGATCATATTCTAGTAAACTCCATTCAATGTTCGTACGTAGAAACTTCTTGGCCCGGTTTTTATTACCGCTGGTATTCCGGGTTGTTATATCACCATAATGGATCACTGATCACACTGCCATTGGTTCTAACGCTGATATGTCGGACTTGTCACTGTCATGGATGAATTGACTGATCTCGCGTTGCACAACGCCTTATATAGATTTTTTTTTCCAGAGATTTGTTCAAGAGGTGTGTAGAGCATTTTATACGATTTTAATGTAGTGTTTTAGTACGTA
This sequence comes from Agrypnia vestita, assembly GCA_016648135.1. Classification (NCBI taxonomy): domain Eukaryota; kingdom Metazoa; phylum Arthropoda; class Insecta; order Trichoptera; family Phryganeidae; genus Agrypnia; species Agrypnia vestita. The sequence goes on from JADDOH010000472.1 coordinate 23,771, forward strand.
ATGAATGGCCCTGCATTACGTGTGTAATATTTGAGAGTTCGCGGTCATGGATGATTGACCCTGCTTTGCGTGAAGCCGCTGTATTGTTGTCAGTATTCAGTAGGTTCCCCATCTCGATACAGTATTATATGTGAGCATATTATTCTTTTAATATTTCTGTCCTTATACATGTCTATACTTGTATTAAAGTCAATCTCATCTAATATATTAGTATCAGATTATTGAAAACTGTTGGTATGTATAGAAATAATCAAATTGAATAACAGTCTACTGTAGGTATGTATAGAAATAATCAAATTAAAAATCTAACAAGTCAAATTACTCATTTGATTTATTTTATATCTTGAAAACATTTTTTTTTTTTACAAGTTAGAGCCAGTTACTTGATGGATTTTTCTCTTCTACATGAGTGACATAGACTCGTGTGTAGGAGAAGGTATTATTTCATTTTACATTTACAGAGAATTTTATGATACAATGTACATATTCATCATGATATATGTATAGACAATTCAGTTACAATTAGTTAGTAATAGGTATATATATATAATAATAAGTAAGTAATAGGTACATATATATAAGCTTTATTTTGAATAACTTCTACCTCATTCAGATTTCTTCAATTAATTAATATTTTCTTCTTTGTACACAGCAAAATTATTTTTTGGTGACATTATAATTATAATTTATAGAAATTAACTTGGTTTACACCACTTTTTTATTGAAAAAAACTTTTTAATATTTTGACTATCAATACTTTGGTTTTTAAATTTAATTTTGTTTATATTTATATCTGACGAAAGGGCCATTGGCTCTGAAACATGTTGATTTTTTAAAATAAAATAGTGGTGTAAAAAAAGTTTATTTCTATCAATTATAATTAATATTAATTAACTCATTCAATATTTTCATCATCGATCATCAAATTAAGCTATTGTTTGGTTCTAAGATATTTTATTGCCTATTTGTACATACTTATTTTTGATATATATCAACAACTTACATTTTTGATCCCTGAAAAAGATCTAATCTTAGCAATCTCATACCAAAAGATATGCGATTGGACAAGAATTGCATTAAACAAAGTTGTTTTTTGTACAAATTGTTTATTCTGGATGATTTATTATACAAAGCCCAACAGGATGAAAAGTTTCACCCTATAGCACAAAATATTATTTTAGCCAACATCCAAAATTGATAAAATCTGCCTTTGCAGCCAGAAAAATTCTATTTTTAAAGTTTAATTTACAAATATTACTACAATTTAATTTTCGCCCTAAAATTTAATAATTTAAATGTGTGTACTGTGTTTGCTGTCCATGTTTGCCGCAAACCAATTAATCTGATTGTATCTGAAATATATTTTTTATCAACTTATAGGTTTATTTATTTGTAGGGAAATAAAATATTTTAATGCAATATGTATCTAATAAAATGAATAAACTTTGTTTATCACCATTTAATTTTTGATAAAACCAACCGGTTTCGGAAACCACGTTCCTTCGTCAGGGTATACTTAATACTAATTAAACTTTACAAAATTATGAACATTCATACCTCAGTGTCAAGTGTCCACATGAGGATAAAGAGTAGGGGGTGCGAAAGAAACAGGTGATTAAAACTTTTTTAACTAAAGTGTTATAGTGAGAATAAAACAACGTTGTTATTTTTAATTTCTTAAAAATATATTACAATGAACTTCCACAAAGTTTGTCACGATAATTTCGAAATACTATGAAAATAAAATGTTATATGTATTGTATACAATATACGTATATAAATGTGAAATAAATAAAAAAAAGAACTTTAATACGAAACAATGAGGGTTTGCGATTAACATATAAAAGAATTAATGATCAATTGCCTTTTTCTGAACACAAAACGAAAAAATAAATAAAATGGAGACAAGAAAATAAAATGATTCGACAGAGATTCATCTCGAAATTGTCCGCAGCTCTACGAAACATCTTTGATAGCACAATGGAATCACTCCGAATACCTTTGGTTCAATTCATAATTGGAATAATGAATTTCTCTCCCGTGCTCGGCGCGGCTAGGGACGGATTTCGCCTTTGACTTTCCAGAAATGTTCTTTTATCCCGTCGAATTTAAAGGATAACCGTTCATGTGTAAAATTACACAAAACAGATGAAATTGATTGCGATCCCGAGCTAGCTCCCGGCTTCCAAAAGCGCAATATGCTGCTCGTATGAGTCGTGGCAGCTAGTGAAAAATTATATTCTTCTCCAAGTGGTTGCCAATAAATGTATGATCACCACAATTCATTAACTGGACTAGCACTAAAACCGTTAAAATTATATTCTGGTCTACACATTGCTAAAAATATATATTATATTGGTTGATGAAAGGAGTTAAAAATTTAAAACATTGAGTTTCAGATGTATATATTATGTTAAATTATTTGAATTAATATCATAAATTATGTGAGGTATAAAAGCAAAGGCTTTATACAAAAAATTAAATTTAATAGATATATATATTCTTTTTTATATGATTATCTCTCTTTTCTTTTATACCATAATTTAATCTATGTACCTATTTATTTATGGAATGTGTGGGATTGCACGAACCTCCCCGCATTCTGGAATAAAGTTATGTTTATTTATTTATAAACATGTTTTGAATACAGTGACTGAGATGCTTATTTAAAATGTACTCAATAATAGATTAAATGTATTTATCCTTTCCAAAATCATGTTTCCTATAAATTTATTGGCTATGTCTCCTATAAAATCTCTAAATCAATAGTTATATTATTAGTCTTTCAATTATTTCAGCAACGTTGTAAATCGACTTTTTTTTTAAATATTGATTATATTATTTGTATATTATCTACTTCTTTTATATGAGTAATTCCACCAACATGTTTTGGTAAAACTTTACCATCGTCAGGATGTTGTATAACTATCAAAATATCAGAATGAAAGGTCTTTTGTTCTTGTTTTTCTTAATTATTTGAAAAATTATTTTTAAATATAATTACTGAAGTTCTTGATTACGCGCAATTATTGGAAAAATTTTTAGAATTGGACTAGTAGTTAAATTTAATTGATAATTAATAATATTTTGTTCACTATTACATGATTTAATAATGTCTAATGATTCTAAATTTTTCAATTTCAGACCAAAATTATTTATGTGTAAAATAGAAAGTCCTAATTTTTTATCAAAACCGTGAACATTTTCTAATAAATGATTTTAAAATTCATAAAAACCATGATTATTCAGACATCTTAACTCTTACATTGACATTTCGACCGGTTTTTTCAATATAAAACGCTGTACAATCTTTACACGACAGTTTATAAACACCCGAATTGTTAATTATATTATCTTTATCTTTTGCATTTATGAGTAGTTTCCCTATATTATTATTTGCATAAAATATATCAAGTTATGATAAAAATTTAAAGCAACATTCAAAACAGACATAAAAACTGCCTCTATATTGAGAAATGCAAAATATATCATCCCTATAGAACCCTAAGGAATATATGAGGTACCATGCGGCACATGCGATAAAAGAACCAACCGGAAGATATCCGCTAGAATAGCCGAACATGCTGTGGATGTAAAAAACAAAAAGTTCACGTCATTTCAAGCACAGTACGCTATAACAGAAGGTCATAAGATCTATTTTGATGGAGCATATATGGTTGTAAGTTTAAACAATGATACGGCAAGGATCTATAGAGAAGCAATCGAAATATACAAAAGACCCATCAGCCTAAACAACAGAGAGGACAAAATCACATTACCAAACACCTGGCTTAATATATTAGAAAATACTCCAATCCTCTCACAAAATACCCACCACTAATATAAATATTAAAAATCTTTAGCGCCTAAAAAATTGCTAAACCCTTAAAAAAACAGACAGAATTCTAAGAAGTAATGCAAATAAAGTACCACCAATTTATTCCAATTAAATTTACTTTGCTCGTAATATTCGTTGCAATTTATTATCTTAACACTTACCTTTTTCATCAAAATATAGAGGAAATGTAAATCCTCACTCTTCGCCCCAATCAATTTACCTACTTCACTTTTCTATCACAAACCTCTAAAAAATTCCACTTTAGGTACATTCCACTCCAATATTTAAGTATTTTAAAATTATCGTTTAAAAAATAGAATTTTCCACTTTGCAGATTGAATCAAAAGAAAATTTTCACAAAGAAACTTGACTTTAAAAATAATTTCCCCAATCTAAGAACGAAACCATTCAAATTTACATAAGTCGGAAGTTGTGTACCTGTTCGTATTGATCAAAATTCAATGCACGCTAAATTTGAGGCCTGCCAAAAATGAATACCTTCGTCGAAGGGAGAACTCAATGCCGCCCCTAATAACCAGCAATTTAAATTGAAAACTTTGAATTTCGGGGGTGAGAAGTCACACCTGACCGAGTTAATTTCCTCCCACTGCTTCCTGCAAGTTTCGGGGCTATCTGGCCGCGGGATAATTAATCACTTTTCCAAGTCGCACGGCCCGCGGCCTCGAGGACTTGTGACGTCAACCACTGAGTCAAGTTATTCCAAAGATGTTCATTTCAAGATTGAATTAAAAGGTGGCATTCATTTTAGCTAGCTAACTTTCTTGTATATATAACTAAGCGTCAGAAAACTGGGGGATAGGATAGAATAGGAACATGGACTCACCATTTTACTTATCTATCTCCCGAATATCCCGTAGCTTTCGTAGGTGGACTGTACTGATTTTGAGGGTATACAAATCACTACATTCAGGGCAATCGTGATTGCACCATATATAAATGGCTATTCAATTTTCTATAACTTCACTGATTTACGGAGCGGTGTGAACGGTAAAAGAGGAAGGGAAGGGCCGCAGAAAGCCCCTCGTTCAAGTAGTGTTATAGCATAATTCCAAACAAATTCATATGCCATTTAGGCAGAGAAAATGAAGTGCCATACTCTACTATCCTGATACATAAATCGCTTCTCATACATGTGCATTAATATACCTCTTCTTGGAAGTTTTTTTTATGTTTGTGTTGTCTTTCAGCTTAGCTATTATATTTACCATATTTATTAATCTGGTTTACAATATCGTTCCAAGTAGTTCTATCTCTGGTGTTATCAACACTCGCATATACATATTTAGAAATGCGCCTTGCTTAATCCGACATTTTGATATTTTTTTTCGATTTCTACTTTGTTTTGTTTGTTTTATTTGTTCATTCACCATATCTAAGCAACTTTTTTTAATGAAATTAAATGTTTTGAGCTGGGTTTAAAGCACATATGAAAATAAAACACATTTGTTTTAAGTTCAACTTATTACATTTTTATGAGATGCGTTTTGCCTTATGGGGGGGCATTATTAATATAATAATAACGCTATAAAAACCACAAAAATATTTTTTCGTTCATATAATGTGTATAATGATTAAGAAAAAAGAATAGTTCATACTTACTGATATATGACTATATAAAAAAATATTATACAAAAATTAAAACGCAACCCGAAATAAATTGATGGAATCTGTTGTCGCAATCTATTACGCGGTACCCACTCTCTGCGTCAGTCCCAGTGCCAAATACTTTGGATATTGCACATTGATTAAAAACTGTGGACAGTTTGAAAGTTTCAGTTGGGTTGCGTCCGTCGCTTGTATCTCCCGCTGTCACGCTGTCACCCACCTCTCGATATGTCGTTATATCCGTGACACGCTCGCGGCTACCCGGCTATAGCGACTGGACCCTAAATACGCGGAATGGATGCTGACAACGCAAAAACGAGCGATCGCTAGCACAAACAAAAGATAGTGTTTGCTATTTGATTTTTAACTGCAGTCTGAATTTTTTGCAAGTAAGCCCGAGCCAGGCATACAGCGAAGAAGGCAAATATATGAGATTAAATCACCGTATAAAATCATCACCATTCATCTATAAAATGGAACAGCATATTCAATAAATGATTATAATGTGGTTATAGTGTTGGCACGGGGCGTGTATTTGGGAAACAAATGAAATAAGTGGAAATCAATTAATGATTTATTGAAAATAAAAATATATTATTAGTACATATCTACTTCTTTTATTTGATTAATTACACCAACATGTTTCAGAAATTCCATCGTCAGGGTGTTATATAACTGTCAAAATAGCAAACGATGGTCCACAGAACCTACATTTTGTAAAATATTTTTTGACGTTAAGGTGATTGGATCTATACATAATCGAGGATTTGTCAACACTCTGGACCTTTTCGAACAAATCGAAGAAAATTAGAAACCCGTAAAATACACGAAAATATTCAAATTTATACAAATATACAAAAATAGAGATACTTATATAAACCAGCGACGCCATCGCTTCGGAACAGTTTTTGTTTAGACAGGCGAATGCGAGACCATAGATTCCGGGCGAATAGAAACGAGCGAACTGTAATCCGAGCAAACGTAGACATGTAGTATTATGAGTATAAATAGTACCTGCGTGTAAAATATTTTAACAGCAAATCTGTGCGATAGAAACGATACCAGAGACAAGTGGAATATTTTCGAGTGACGATTAGTGCGAATTATGACATTGTATAGTTATTAGGTTTTTGGTGAATACTGTTCTCATGACAAGTTTTTGACAATTTGATAATTATTTTCCAGTCCAGTTCATGTCGTATTTGGATTCCATTTATTTTTTATAGTGCGTCGAACAATGTTTTATTTTTTTGTTCCATCGGCATCGACGCGTATATAAAATTAACAATATCACATTGTTTCGATCTACAATTGCCAACATTTTTTTACGGGTAATTGCTTAGTATTGTGTTTTTATTTTATTATAATAAATATTATTAAATTAAACTCGTAAAATTTAAAATTGATATTAAGATATATTATATCAAATGATTCTTAAGCGCGATCAAGAAGGAAGTCGGCGTGGGTAAGCCTACTTCATTTTCTCTCTCTTTCATTCTATATTTAACTATAACTATTTACATTGATATTGTTTTGTAACCTCAGACAACTTGTCTATAGACTCGAAATAAAATAAAGCGAATTTACCTACCTTTCGTATCTACATATCCTAACATGCGCCTTTCTTAAGGCCGGTCGCATCAACTTGGTAAACAGTAATATTTTGTCTAAAGCATAGATTTTTACGAAATACAAAATAGGCTTTTTTACTATGTGTGATGTGTTCTCGCTTTGGAAACACGGATTTTTTTATTGAAAGAACAGACGGTAGTGAATACTGTTCAAGTTTTTATAATTCAAAATACTATCGGCGACCGACCCTAGCGTGAATTTATACTATCACAAGACGAGAAGAAGAAGAGAGGGCGCGCCCATGCGCACACCTTCTTATATGTCGGCCCCCCCTAGCCCTCCTGAGTCAGGGTGGCCAACCTTAAAACACCATCATTATCTTATCTACATAGGTATTAAGTAATTTAGATATTGAGACAACTAGGTATATTTAGGTATAGGTATTAATTAATCTGTGTAATGAGAAAAGCAGATAAATTTAGGCATTGAGACAACAAGAAAATGTTTTATGCAAAGCGTATTGATTTGGCTTGATTTGGCCAATGTTAGATGGGGAGAAATAGAGACGATTGTTGTGGCTGGATAAGACTTCAATGAAATGAAGATCCACCAATACTTGTCCTTCTTTAATACTTTTTTTTCGATTTAATTCCCTCTCTGTCTATCTTACCTTTTATTGATGACATCAATTTTCATGGAAATACTCTATCGTATGAAATCAATTAATTTCCCACCGCACTTCTTAATTGTCTTCCGTTGAAGAAACCGCATATAATGTTAAAATTCGTTTTGGACCACCGCTCACGCAATATCACATTGTAAAACCTACATAGACATTTTGTTGTACTTGTGTTACCGCAGCCTTGTTGATTTCTTTCATCTCTGCATTGTTATTAATTAATCATCGAGTGACGAGAGTATTGTGTCTGCATCATTGACGAGCATCATCAAAGGAAAAGGCATTCCCAGCATGCAGTCATCTCAAACGTAAGACTTTGATCTTATTTGGGGTCTAATTCATGCTCTGATTCATTGTTTTCTGTTTTATCTAGTATCGGCCAACCATCATCTTGCCTTGACTTAGATTCCCGCAAAGAACGCTCTTCTCTACATCAAGCAAAATCTCAACGATGATGGACCATTATATAAAAATAACACCTGCATTTTTTTGTAAACCGTATCACCAGGGCTCGTATAAAATATTTATTGTTTCAATACGTAATATGTCAAAAAGTTAATGTATATTATAAATGACTGACAGAGACGAAACTGCATATTTTTTTACTAAAGGAGAGTAGGTAAAGAAGTCTTTATGAGTATACATAGGACTTACGACCTATCGTACGGTTGGCTTAAGTGATCACTTTACACATATGTAAGTTCGCCATTTCCACTCATGATAGAATACCATGTCTATTAATTTTTTTTACACGCCACGTTTCACATGTGAGTTGCAAGGATCCTCACCGCGGCCAGCCACAAAGCTTTTACCTTCCCCTTGAATGACCACAGATGTCACTAAATGAGACATCTATATTTGATTTTGGAGTTTTTAACTACATGATTTATCTTGTCTAATGGAAATCATCCGAATTTCTATCATTACACTAGAATACGCCAGAAATATAAGATAGGTCGTAAGTCCTATTGTAACGTAACCCGCCTGGCTACCTAAAGCTAAATACCTAACTATAAAGTTTAATAATATAAGTTTTACGAAAAGCCCAAAGCTTGAGACTTTAAGCTACTGAATCGAGCTTTATTACAACTTTTGTGACTTTTAAGCACACACTTTATGCTTTAAGCTACTAGATGAAAACTTAAGTCGAACTTAGAACTTCGGAAGTATATTTACATGAAAGCTAATATTATTATTTTTTTGTTAAGAATTTATATTTTCAAAATTGGCCAGTCGTGATCTATCTAGTGGTTAGGAAAATTCCCCCTCCGTTGTGTCCGTAGCTATCCAAAATTCTTTTGATATGTGGTGAGATTCGTATTCTTATTAACGCGACTAGACTAATATAGAACGAATTCTTACCTAACTATGGAAATAACAAACGCACGTAACTAATCCGTACTCGTCCTTCTAAAAACCGCTCTAGAATTCTACAGTTTCGCCTATACGAGAGATAGCCGATATCGTCCACGTCCTGAGTCGGCCTAAAAGCCAATTATATGCGGCGTAGTCGAGGAATAAACGCTAGTAGAAAAACTTCCTTACATTGTACCGCCATAACTATAATACCACCGGGTTTAAAATACTGAAATATAAAACGATACAATCGTTGCCAAGTTAACGGCATACGCTAAAGATTCCGCCCGCCTTGATTATCAATACCTCATAATAGCAGCTTAGAACAATGTTAGCACAACCACACGCGGTACCCATTTATGACAGATTTACAAGATATAATAGCATACGTTATATTCAAAAACACAAGTAAGAAACCTACCGATAGCGCGTCCCACGTTGTGCGATCTGCTCAATCTGTTCATAGTACGTAGTGGGGGAAGACAAACATATTTATAACAACTAAGACGCATCCAGAGGCTCAAGGCAAGCTTTGTCTGACATTATCACAGCCCGAGATTCTAAAGGAATGGAAGATACAGTTTTGTAGGTGAAATTTAAGAAGTGTCTAACCACTTCTGTTCAAACGTGGATTCTAGATGCCCCCCCCCCCTGTAGGGGGGAGGGGGGGGCATCTAGAATCCCCGGGTACCCCCGGATGCGGCCCCAGAGCATCGCCGCATCCGGTGGTTAACTCCTGTTTAGACATAACCTCCCACACTAAGCTGCAGACCAAAACCAACCCGAGACTCTGTTGCCTCTGCTGGGATCCATTCAGCGTCCTCGTCCTCCTGGCGACAAACATATCAGGAAGAAATCCCGCGTCTGATATTAAGGTTTGTATATTATCCCGCGGGGCAGTCAAATTGACTGGTGTATAATGATGGGGATCCCACGTCGCGGCTACATGGGCCGGATTATTATGATGTTACTGCTGATAAAAGGGCTGAATGAACTAACTGGGTGACTGGAAAAGACTCATCCCTGAGTGCGTCAGACAGAGCCATGTTAGCATCGCCAATTATAGTTGATGTGAATGATCCCACGGTGTAGTCTAATTGACTAGAGATATTAAAGAGATAGTATAGATGTGAATGATCCCACGGTGTAGTCTAATTGACTAGAGATATTAAAGAGATAGTATTCCAGAGTGAATGTTATGGTTAATTGCGTGGTTCCTGATATGTATGTCCTGTGCCAGAGGAGAAGGGCTCCGAAAGGCTCCTGGTATACAGCAGTATAGTAAAGATGATGAATGATGTGTCAGGGTGAGATGTCAACTGGCATTCCCGATCAGGATACTCGTTCAAATAAATCAGCTTCTATTCAAGATATAACCATGGAGATCTGGATTCGATGACACCGAGGACGACCAAGCATCGAGATTCTTCCCACCAGTGTGTTACGGGTGAGTTCTCGACGCCGAGCTATAGGAAACAGCCGCATATTCTTGAGCCGTAGCCTCTCTATTATAAGGATGGTATGCGTTAAGCTGCCCATGTTGTACGCCCACCTGGCGTGTCACGACACTTTGATCGCCACGATGCGAAAGAACCCCGATCTTCCTCCTTTCATAATCAATTCTGTCTATCTGTCGTTCTAAAATTATTGGAATAAAGTCTTATCAGGACAGCAATCCAGCGCTAAGTTCATTTTAATCCTTATGGTTTTGTGATATACATTTTTTGAACATAACTTACGGATGTCACTATCCCATTCATTAAAATTATTATACCATTTCAATTAATTGGTTTCTCTGAGTGAATAATTTCAATTACCACTAAATTAAGAACTAGGTATATATTTTCCTGCAGCAAAAACAATATTCTAAATTGAACTCTGTTGTTACGGATATTTCTTCATTTTTTCTTCAAAAATTTCTTTATTTTTTCTTCACTCCTGTAGGATACATTCACAGTAGCTTTAATCAAAGAAGAAAAGGAGATTAATGTATCTTCGCAAGTCTCGATCTTGGATCACCTTCACAATGGAATCCAGGAATCTAATGTGCTTGTTCATGGATTTTATTCTTGCTAAAGTGTTTCCAGTTCAATGCAATGTTTTTCACATCCTTCCTGCTTTCTCATCATTATCACTCACCATCCTCTCTCACTCTCTATAAAAGTCCAATCAACTGTGGTGACTCGTCCTTTCTTGACCTTTCCTCAACACAAGTATGCAGAACTCTCGTCCCTTCTAAATTATCATCTGCCACGCCTCCAAAATTTACTCCCCCGAGTCTTGACCTTTGGCTTATCCTACCTGTTCTAATATTATTTGCCAAGAGATAACATGTTTTAGTCGGGGTTGTATGTATATATAATATATTCCACGTAAATCAAAATCAACTGAGGGCTAGACTAAAAGTCCTTATTTGTCTTTAACCCTTAGCTTAGATGTATTTGTACACCGCAACTATGCCCGTCTCACTAGAAGAATCTGTGTTTAGGCAGACAAATATAATTTACGAATTTATTGTACAATTTAGATAGAAACATGTATCTAATACCCAGAATAATAAGTATGTATCTGTATATATTTGTAACGAGTGTATATAATGATTAAAAGTGTTGTAATGAGACTACGTACTTACTGAGTGTTGAAAATAACGGCTTCACGAGATGGCGCTCAGTCAACCGGAATCGCAGAATGCAATCCGGGTTCACTCATCCGTGATCGAGTTATCTCTCTAGAGAGTTCTACGACTTTCTATTTCGTAGTTAAACAAATGCCAGAATAATATAAAAAGTTCCACATGTTTCTCGTTACCTCTTGAATAAACCTTTCGAATGAATTTTCGCTATATAAGGACTCACGTGACAATCAATGCAGTTTGTGACTTTAACAAGACGACATTTCCGTGATACTGCCGAGCAAACCAGTGTGATCGGTGAATCGAAATATAACAACACGCAATATTAGTAAGTGACCAGCGCAAGTAAATAAAGAATACTGGGGCAAATAGTTTCTACGAGAGAACATTGGAAGAAGTTTATTAGATGTGATCTAAGCAATAGAGACATTGTTAATAAGTGCAAATTAAGGAACAATTAATAATAAGTGGGGAATATTTGGAAGACATTTTGCTACTTTGCAATTGAGAATGGCACTACAGTTTAATTCATGTCCAGACTTTCTTTGGTAATAAATTAAACATAATTAATTTCCAATGTTTTCATTTGCCTCCCAGACCCACGTATCCCGTGACGGTATATTAAAAATTAAGCCTTAGCTAACTTATAGTCCAAGGGATAATAAGTGGTAAAAGAAGCGTAGGATGACGCCGCGTCTTATGGCTGCGTAATTGATGGACTGATTGTTATGCAAGCGTTACTCGACTGAGTTGCTCCGTTCAGCGGTAGTAAATAAATAGAATCGCCAATATGATTGTCGACCTTCAATGTGAAGACTATAAAAATACAAATACAGTTAGTTGAAAAAGTAAAGAAAAAAAAATAATAAAGGCATTAATTTTTTGGGTTTGAACACTAATTTTGTGCCTTCGCATATTTTTAATCCAGTATTTTTTTTTTTGTTTGAAATTTTGTTATTGGATAATATTCAATTAAGGCGATCGTCTGGCAAAGTGAGCCAAATTGTAATTTTTTTTTCAGAGGTTTTCCTTCCCTTAACTGGCTGGTTTCCGATTTATGTTCCCGCCGGTGTTTCGTTATCTGTCCTCTCTCTATCTTCTGTGATATTATAATGGTGGTCATAACATTACCTGGGGTTCGCGGGGTTTTCTGATGACCACTCGTGGACGCTAGAGAGTCGGACTTATTGGTAGTGTTGCTGATGGTTAACAACGTGGCGGTACGCAGAATTTCACAGGCACATTCCTTCCAGCAGGATGTGTACCACTGCGACCCGACCAATCATTCGACCCGTAAGATAAGAATGGCTAAGATGGAACATAATAAATAAAAATGTATCTAAGTTATATGTTTGTACAAAAAAACGTTATGTGATTTACTCGTTGTCAAAATGAACTATTTGTCATTCAGAATATTTTTGAGTTTGTTCAAATCTTTAAGAACGGTAGTGCTGGATTTCTTGTCACAGAGACATAATTAATCAATTAATGTATATTATAGATGTCTCACAGAGACAAAAATGTATTTTTATGGTAAAGTAGATATAGAAGTTTTTTTTTGGTGTACATAGGACTTATGGTTGGCTATCACTTAAGCCTACCATACGATAGGTCGTAAGTCCTAAGTACACCAAAAAATGACTTTTATACATATTTTCCCATAAAAATACAGTTTCGTCATCTATAATATACATTAATTGAACTATTTGTATTGGTTTTGGTGAATCTTGGCATACTCGAAAAATTTCCCCCGTTGATTTTAGCTGATCCTCTGCACTTATGCATCCTAATACAATATGGTGAATGGAGCGCAGTTCCAAATGCATCCAGCAGTAAGCAATTAGATACCACCTCAGCGCGAAGACCTCAGCTGAGGTCGCCTCGAAATGTGTTTCACCACCCGCAGTTGTCATTTTCTCTGTGGTCGCCAAATTTGTCAGTGAATTTCCCTCCGCTTCCACCGCGTAATTTCAAACAGCATATTTTTCGCAGTTCTTAACGATATCACAATTAATTTAGTGCAAGCTGTAAGCTCGCATTTCAATTTCTACTGCCTTGTTAAACTCATATTCACACCAGCATGAGGGTAAAACTGACTTTAGAGATACTTACATAATGTAATTCTTCTGAGAATTCAATAATCTTAACTAAATATACGCATATAATATCTATCTTAATTAAATAAGTAAGAAATAAATAACAAAATGTTAGTTAACTTAGTAAAAACCACTACCAGATTTAAGGTCTACCGGTTTCGAGACGTTCCCGTCTCTTCGTCAGGACCAACACTACACTACTATATTCACAACACTATACACTATAAACCCACAACCATAGTATTGTTAAACTTTAACCAATATTTATCACATGCGTGTTAATCTTGTCAGAAACAAGCATGCACTAACTAGCCTATAGAACAATCAGGAATCTAAAGGGACACAGTAAAACCCACTTTTGACCTCTCACTCTCTCCCGTTAGATTCCTGATTGATCTGTAGGCTAGTTAGTGCATGCTTGTCTCTGACAAGATTAACACGCATGTTATAAATATTGGTGAACGTTTAGCAATACTATGGTTGTGGTGTATAGTGTTGTGAATATAGTAGTGTATAGTGTAGTGATGGTCCTGACAAAGAGACGGGTATGTCTCGAAACCGGTAGACCTTAAATCTGGTAGTGGTTTTTACTAAGTTAACTAACATTCTGTTTTAATGTCTAACCACAAAATTAATGCCTTAAAAATTAATACTATAAAATAAATGAATCACTGTCTCGTACAAAAATATCAAATATCTAACTTAATGTTAATCTCCCAGAGTAGTGCGATTCAATAAAGGTTGGACATGCCTGGAGTAACATAATACGATTTAATTTTCTATTTGAGACGGCAAACACTTGGCCAAGTTGGTCCTCGAAAGTTTAAAATGAACAAAAATTGTCGTAGAATGTACTGCAAATGTAATGTGAAACGTATCGGGAATTGGAAAATAAAGTTTTCAGTTGGCTCGCGTGCGATTTAAAGCAATCAGCACTTTGAGATTTGTGAAGGAAATGGCGAGATTCGCTCTCTCTGGCTTTTTTATTTTTAGGTAACCTTTCAGGGGATGATTTACGGGGCTGGGGTTGCGTGCCCGAGGGCAGTTATTGCCGCCGCCGCCGTTAGCCTCAACAAAGTCCAGCGAAAACCTTCAGCAAGGTGGAACCAGAAATAAATCGACCAATTACACATTTTAACGCTTGTAATAACTCACAATGAACATGTTTGAAATCGCATTTAATATATTTCGGGGTATATTTCTCGCAATTAATGGACATGTACAGGCGATAACAGTCAACATGTTGTGAGATATTACAGACTAATTATAACATATGTGATAACTTAAGTTATACCTTCCACAATCTTTGACTGGCTGTAATTTAAAAGTGGAAGTGGCTTTTCTTTTTTGTATTTTCTGTGCGCCTTGCCTTCTTATTACACTACACAGAAATACAAGTAATCTTTGGGAGTCACGAGATTTTTGTGGTCTCCTCGCCGCGTAGCATGTGTGCTTTTTGGTTTGTCCATAGCATAGCAAGACGATTGCTTTATCGTCAAAACTATGCCTATCTGGATGAAAAAAATGTAGGGCTAATATGGTAATATTCACTCTTAGAAGAGCCCTGGATCTTTGGTAGGTTCCATATCACTGTCCACAAAATCTCATATTTAACAATTTATTAATTATTGTTTATCTCATTTCAATCTTTTTCGCCTTATTCTAAAATTAAATGATTCAACTGCGGTAAGCCCGTTTTTTTAATATTCGGTTTTTATAATTTTTTGGCATTATGCATTTAAAGGCTTATTTATCACGAATTGAGTATTAACGTCACAACGCTACATTTATTGATGAATATCGAACTAATTCTTTAACTTACTGAGTCAAGTAGCGACAGTTAAGCAAAGTACATCAGTCACTCGCCTGAGGGAAAAGTGAAAATAAAGTAGTACAACACAAACAAAACCACAACCAAGGAACAGATTTAAAAAAATCTTGTCAAGTGGATTATAGATGAAAAAAGCTAGTAAAAGGAAGACCAGTACACACCCCTTACATCCCTTATTACCTTATAATTCCAAAATTATAGTCCACAATCGCAAATAAAGATTTTACACTGTAGCGGACTGTGAATGCAACAGCAACAGCTTTTACGACCGGTGCGGAGCAATACGGTCTTGCCAGGTAGTTTAAAAAAAATTTCAACCTGGAAACGAATGAGTAGGATCAATACGGGAGCTTTTGCTCATAGAACGGTCATGGGTGGTAATATTCACAGTCATATTATGGTAGCTTTTGCTCATAAAAGGGTCCCTGGTGAGAGGTGGGTACCATTCACAGTCACAATCGTTTCATATTCCTCCATCCTCTAATTCCCGTTTAATCTTGCTACGAGCCTCAATTTTTCCATGTTCCCGATGATTCGTGTCGGGATTTAAAACTTTTATTAACTTTTGAAGGAGAGTAGTGAGACAAAATTTTATGGTTTTTTTCAACTTAGCGTTAATAGTGCATTGTAGAACCACATCCCAAATACCTACAGCATTCTATGGCAGCCTCTTACGTCCTTGAATGGACTTTATATAGGTGCGTAACACAGGTACGACACAGCATTTTATTGCTATCTCAAGAATCTTCAAATACTTTTATTGAAATTTATTGCTTTGGAATTCAGATTTGGAGACACTCCCATCTCTGGCACCTGGTCTGTCGCCCATATAAGTGATTTCAAAATGCTTTGATAGTGTCTGAAATTACGTTGAAAAATGTCTATTTATTTCAAAACATCTCCATGACACATATTTTTTCGCAGTTTCACTCAATTATTACATTTATTTCAACCACTGAGTCTTCACTTGCGGAGTCTCTCTGCTGGCACACAAAATTACCAACACATAATAAATTAAAATGTTGTTACACAAAGTGTGCCATTAAACTTCTCCGGACAAAGTTGTAGAACTATTCTGGGTTAGGAGGTACATTTTATAATATTAGGTCCTTACATATGAAATTGGCGATTTGCCATACTGGCAAATTTGATCTCAAATATCTTCTCTTTGGTTAGGAATTCCAAATCCAAATTTATACAGCTATTTACTCATGTATTTGTGTTTTGAAAATTATAATTCATTTGTTTTTTCCTCAATTGTTTTTTTCTTTGCGCCACTCAGTTTACAAAATGAAAAACTTGAAATATCGCGTTATTTACGAGTACGAGTTCCACCGTGGCACCAGTGCTGCAGAAACGGCTCGAAGGATTAATGATGTGTATGGCGACGGTGCCGCAAAAGAAAACACAGTGCGTTTTTGGTTCCAACGTTTTCGTTCTGGAAATTTCGACCTGCAGAACAAGCCCCGTGGACGGCCGGAGACCAAAGTTGATAATGAAGAATTGAAGGCTATTGTGGAAGCGGATCCATCGCAAACCACATCCGAGTTAGCTGCAGGCTGCGGTGTTAGTGATAAAACTGTTTTATTCCACTTGAAGCAAATTGGTAAGGTGAAAAAGCTTGAAAGGTGGGTACCTCACCATGCCCCAAGCGAAAATTGACTCCATAAAAGTTACTTGTGAGCGTTTGGTGGACTAGTGCTGGTGTCGGTCACTACAGCTTTCTTAAATCTGGCCAGACGATTACGGCAGATGTCTATTGTCAGCAACTGCAAACCATGATGGAAAAGCTAGCTGCTAAACAACCGAGGCTGGTTAATCGCTCTAGGCCACTGCTGCTTCATGATAACGCTAGACCACACACTGCACAACAGACGGCTACCAAATTAGAGGAGCTTCAATTGGAATGTCTAAGACATCCACCGTACTCTCCGGACCTTGCCCCAACAGATTACCATTTTTTTCGAAATTTGGATAACTTCTATCAAAGGAAAAAATTCAACTCCGATGGGGCAGTCAAAACCGCCTTCAAAGATTTTATTGATTCCCGTCCGAATGGTTTTTTTAGTAAAGGGATCGATGAACTACCTATGAGATGGCAAAAGTGCATAGATAGCAATGGTACATACTTTGATTAAATAAATGTATTATAATAAAAAAAAATCGGCTTTATGTTCCTCCCATACTAAACGCCAATTTCATATGTAAGGACCTAATATTATATATTAATGAGCATTGTTTATCCCTCGGTGCATCTCGGAGATACAGGCCAAGTTAGTATAGTGATTATTTTTGCAAGAGGGCGGGTTGTTTTACGTACAAAATCATGTTAATATTTTTTTATAGTCTTTCATTTTTATCTAAAGTTTTGTTTTCAGTTTTCCCGGTGCGGTTGTCAAAAGTAAAAGACTTTTTAAAATCTGAAATATTTTTAAAGTGCTGAGCATTGATCTCACTATCTTTCATATGCAAAGCGAGTAAGTACTATGTGTCGTGTCATATCTATACCTATAAAACTGAATGAATGTCTGTCTGTTCTCTATACAAATCTACATCGTTTGTCTGATTTGATTTAAATTTTGCATTCTTATGCTTTAGGACCCAGCGAGTAACATAGGCGACATTTTCTCCACTATTCTTTTACATATTCTCTCCCCCTGATATATTTTTGATGCAAATCTGTACCGTTCAACCGATCGGACCACAAAAAATTAGAAATTAATTCTTTAAGACCCAGCGGGTAACAAAGGCGATATTTACCCCTATTCTTTAGCCCCTCCCCTTCCCCCTGATATATTTTCGATGCAAATCTGTACCGTTCGACGGATTGGACTCAAAATTTGGAAACCCTTTCTTTAGGACCCAGCAGGTAACATAGGCAACATTTCTCCCTATTATTTTACCCGTCTCCCTTCCCCTGATATGTTTTCGATGCAAATCTGTACCGTTCGACTGATCGAAATCAACATTTGGAAACTTATTCTTTAGGATCCAGCGGGTATCAAAATCGACATTATCCCCTATTATTTTACCCCTTCCCCTCCCTCTGATATATTTTAGATGCAAATCAGTACCGTTCGACCTATCGGACTCAAAATTTGAAAACTTATTCTTTTGGACTCGGCAGGTAACAAAAGCGACATTTCTCCCCTATTCTTCAGCCCTACTCCTCATATATTTTCGATGCAAATCTGTACCGTTTGACCGAGCGGACTCAGAATTTGGAATCTTATTCTTTAGGACCCGGCCGGTAACATACGTGACATTTCCTCTCTCCCCTTTTACCCATTCCCCTCCTCCTGCTATATTTTCGATGCAATCTATCGAATCAAACCTTTTTTTCCCCCCACAAATTTATTTTCAACTTAATCCTTAACACGTGCAACGCCGGGTACGAACAGCTAGTTGTCTTAAAAATATTTAAGTTTTTCATATTTTTCGTGAAAAAATTATTCATAATAATACCTAGTGGGTATTGACCTCTTCAAGAGTTTTTTCTTTTTAAAGTTTCGTTGTTTGACTTTTTTTATAAAAAATCGTTGTCCGTAAATTTTATTTTTTTATTGCTTTTGAGATATTTTTATAAATAAATAAATTAATTCTTATTCTTACGGACCTTGCGGGTAACAAATACAAAATTCTCCTCTCCTCCTTCGCCCCTTCCTCTACAAATCTATCCCGTTTGACAGATATTACCCAAATTGCATCATTAGGAACCAACATGTAAAAGTACGTAATTTTGATGATTTTTATCTACTTAAGTGATATAAAAAGGAGACTGATCCAGCTACAATGGTGGATATATAGGACAATGCAGAACCGAGACTTTTGTATGTGCATTACGAGCCATGTTTCATTTTTTCTTTATTTCAACATTGTCGAGGACCGCGGCAACCCTGGCATTGTGAAAACTTTATTAGCTTCCTCCGTTCAACTTTAT
The DNA here is from genome assembly GCA_016648135.1 of Agrypnia vestita. Lineage (NCBI taxonomy): Eukaryota > Metazoa > Arthropoda > Insecta > Trichoptera > Phryganeidae > Agrypnia > Agrypnia vestita. The sequence continues at coordinate 43,341 of JADDOH010000472.1, forward strand.
CCTTGATGCAGCGTGCACTGCTGAAAAGAAAGGAGCGTCAAAAAATTCCACAAATCCTCTTTGGTAATCTTTCCCTGTTCCATTTACCCGCTCACCTTTCAAAGGAATTTTAGGTTCTTCGCATTTTCATCGTTATTTATTCATTATTCCAACCCGTAGAGGAATTTTGAAAAGGCGAGAGATCGAACAGGCTTCAACTTGCTTAGACCACTTGAACATATTACCATTTACTAGCAAAGCGTATTATATCAGCAAGCATAGTAACTTAAGATAATAATTCCCTTTTTGGCCGATGCCCATAGGCATAGTACAATAGCTCTCAGTACTCATTATTATTTACTTTGCACAATTAGGCAAAGAAGGTGACTACCGTTTTAATTTTTTATATAAATATTATATTAAAATAAAATATTTTATACAAAAACCAATAAATCAAACATTTATATAAACCAATTCAGCAATAATAATTATAATGCTAGATGGCAACATGCCGTTTTCGAAATGAATATAGGTCGTTGTAATATTCTAAAATTTAAGAAAGCTCAGTGTTCAATCGCAAGTCAAAGGTATATTATTTCGAAAGGTAAATTTTTTACATTACCAAATTTGTCTTAAGGCCCCAGACCACTGTGCGCGCGCGGTATGAGGGTGTATTTTTCCTAATTATTTTCAAGCAAACGATACATGTATTTTTTTTATTTATCCTTATAGTATAAATATACATATTGAAGACTGCATATAAATTTTTGTACTCAAATCTAAAGTATAGCTTTCGGTGTACGCTGCTTCCAAGAGGACACTGACGAATTTTCCGCTGGGTGGTTGACAGCTATTAAGCCATAGGGTACTGCCAAAATATGAAATAAAAATATATTTAGAAACTAGACGTATAAGTTTATAGTATCATGTAGGGGAATTTCGATATCTAAAAGAAATGGCGGACTAGCGAATTTTATTTTCGATTTTTTATAGAAAACTATCATCATTTATTAAAAAAAATAGAAGGGGGCCCTTTCTAAAAAAAACCCTACGTAGTAGTGCCATAGAGACTGTATTTTTATACAGTTTACGACTTGGCGCATGCAAATCGGATGTATAGTTTTTCTGATATGCTGTCAACTATGTTGAATAATGTACTTTTGAGAAAAATGCATTCAAAGTTTTGCTGAAGGATAATTCAATATACAAACGAAAAATTTTAAACCACTGTATCTCCGTCAACTTTACAAATTTCTTTAAAATATTTGGTGAAAGCATTCTTAACAAATGCATCTTTCAGAAAATGAAAGAAAAAAATGACAAAAAATATTTTTTCACAGTGGTCTGGGGCCTTAAAATAAATGAGACGAATCACTTAGAAATATGTCTTTCAAAAAATGATTAAGTTTCTTTGTACTGGCCTTCCCAATTTTTTACCCTCTGATAGTTTCATGTTCGTCAATGACTGTTTTCATTTATAATTTTTTTCTTTAACCCTTATGTTACTACCCGGGCACCCGGGTATCCATTTCCAACTTCAAGATAAAATAATTTTATTCATTAACTCTTGATGCTTTTGTCCGCCCGGATCCCCATTATTTGAGATATTTGAAAGGGATTTATGTATTGGTTGATGTAATTTTATTTTTAAAAAGGTATTTTACGTGACCTCAAACTTGACTAGTCCTTTGATTACTACACAGGGTACCCAGGTACCCATACGGTATTGATATTTTCATTCATATTATAGATATAAATTTCACCATCAGATTTCTATATATTGTAAAAATGAATCATTTTCGGTATGTTTTTGAGTCCCGACGTCACATCACCGTGATGCGGAGATGATGAAAGTATAACTTTCTTTAGTTTTTTTGGCACATAAGAACATATTTTAACATTATCATTGGATCCAAATAACAATTAATGACTGGTTCGAGTTTTAGTCTCCTTTGTTTTCACCAGAATAAACTTTTTATTTCATCTATGTACCAACGATTGCCATATTCCAAGATAAAATAATATATTGTGCTTTGGCATATAAAAAAATATTCAATGTAATATTACGTCCACAACCTTTGAGCGGCCAATTCTTTCACCTTGGTAAGTTTCTCGTCCAGATGTTAATTTTCCGGTGTATATTTAGCCAGTAAGAAGATCCACCATACTTGTTTTTATCCTTTATTAGGCGGGCTTAAACGGAATGTATTGCATAAATCGTGTACATCTGCTGTAGCAAATCTATACACATTGAAAAATTTTGAATTCAGCATCATCCATACATATTTCACGTATCGACGCAGCTCTACCTTCATTCAATGGGTGTTCCCTCATATTAGCATCATTGAAGCGAACAAATTCGACGCTCGATACTGGGTATAAATTACATTTGAACAAATCAAAAATATAATCTGTATTTAGGTAATCGGCCCCATATACTATCAGAATTCCCACAAATGCATTTAACTCGGATGAAGTCAAATCCTTCCAATGTGATTTATCAGTACGATTATGTTCGTTGTATTCATGATATATTCTCTTGGCCTCTTTATTGGTGTGACAGACAAAAGTTTCAATGATTTATGGTGTAAAAACACATTTGAATGTAATACTAATAGATAATGCTTTTCTTAATCCTTGTAGATCACTTCTTTACCTAACGATTTTATGCGACGCAGTTTTATAATGAATATGTGGATTTTTATATCATATCAATTCATTATTAGCCCGGAAACGATTTTGAGCAGATGTCGGTGGTCCAATATTATCCCATCTTATTTTTCGCGTGATGCAGTATAGTCCATATCTTTTGCTTCTGCTTATTCTTAATCGTCACCTTCTTTTTTCGAATATTCATTTTGACCAGTGCATTCTGAAATCCAATCTTCGTTCTCGCAATTCAAAAAATCCTCTGTATCTAAGACCATATCGTTACACAATAATTGGAGTAAACAATCTTTTTTCAGAAGCGCTCTGTCAAAAAAAAAAGAATATAATTAATTTATATTTTTGATATCAATGAATGTGTATTATGTATTAATAAGAACACAACAAGGTTTTCTCACATATTACCATTGTTATAATTTATTTAGTTTTAGTGAATTTGAAAGATGAGACGATGAAAACTTAAATGTTGTAAACATATAATAAGTTTTGAGTAACTGTAATAAAATATATAATTAATTATAACCTTAATAAATATATAATAATAAAATTGCACATGAGACATGTCCGCACTTTTTTCAAACAGCTATAATTGAAGATATAAATGAAAAATTCAGTCAAAATGTACTAATCAATTTCAAGCGATAACGATAAAAATCAAGTATAAAGGGATACAGATATCGTTATGAGAAGTAGTGACCTTCTAGGAAGCTATTTTACCATTATCTCAATATCAATTTGTTATATACAAAATTAAATAATGTATGGGAGAACATCCATCCAGGTAGAGTAGCCAGGTACCCTGGGTAGTAACTAGTGTGAAAAATTCCGGGTAGTAACATAACGGTTAAATACGTCAAACAGAATAATAAATTAAATATTAGGTCCTTACATATGAAATTGACGTTTTACCGTACTGGCAAATTTGATCTCAAATATCTTCTCTTTGGTTAAGAATTCCAAATCCAAATTTTTACAGCTATTTACTCATGTATTTGTGTTTTGAAAATTATAATTCATTTGTTTTATCCTCAATTGTTTTTTTCTTTGCGAGACTCAGTTTACAAAATGAAAAACTTGAAATATCGCGTTATTTACGAGTACGAGTTCCACCGTGGCACCAGTGCTGCAGAAACGGCTCGAAGGATTAATGATGTGTATGGCGACGGTGCCGCAAAAGAAAACACAGTGCGTTTTTGGTTCCAACGTTTTCGTTCTGGAAATTTCGACCTGCAGAACAAGCCCCGTGGACGGCCGGAGACCAAAGTTGATAATGAAGAATTGAAGGCTATTGTGGAAGCGGATCCATCGCAAACCACATCCGAGTTAGCTACAGGCTGCGGTGTTAGTGATAAAACTGTTTTAATCCACTTGAAGCAAATTGGTAAGGTGAAAAAGCTGGAAAGGTGGGTACCTCACGAATTGAGTGAAGCAAATCAACAAACGCGAGTTACTTGTGAGCGTTTGGTGGACTAGTGCTGGTGTCGTTCACTACAGCTTTCTTAAATCTGGCCAGACGATTACGGCAGATGTCTATTGTCAGCAACTGCAAACCATGATGGAAAAGCTAGCTGCTAAACAACCGAGGCTGGTTAATCGCTCTAGGCCACTGCTGCTTCATGATAACGCTAGACCACACACTGCACAACAGACGGCTACCAAATTAGAGGAGCTTCAATTGGAATGTCTAAGACATCCACCGTACTCTCCGGACCTTGCCCCAACAGATTACCATTTTTTTCGAAATTTGGATAACTTCTTGCAAAGGAAAAAATTCAACTCCGATGGGGCAGTCCAAACCGCCTTCAAAGATTTTATTGATTCACTTCCGAATGGTTTTTTTAGTAAAGGGATCGATGAACTACCTATGAGATGGCAAAAGTGCATAGATAGCAATGGTACATACTTTGATTAAATAAATATATTATAATAAAAAAAAATCGACTTTATGTTCCTCCCATACTAAACGTCAATTTCATATGTAAGGACCTAATATAAGTCAGGATTAGCCGCAGAAAGAGCAAACCAAGACACTCGAGAGCGGCCCTCCAAATAACTGGTCGAATTTCGCTCGCGGGCACGAGATATTCCGCTGAAAAGCCGGCGTATTTTTTTTCACGATATTCGTAAACCGCAAAAAGCTCCCTCAAAATATATTTCCGACCGTTTGACAGCTTTTGCGGTCCGCCAACTCAGTTCAGCGGGCGACCCGCGCCTGGGCCGCCAACCGGCGTTTTATTACCTGTCACAAGCAATAGGGATATTTCTATATTTATTTATTAATTTTCTTTATATAAATAAAACAAACTTAGTTAAACACCACATAAATTTATTTTCAAATCCAACCGGATTTCGCTACGACCTTAGCTTCTTTAGGGAGAATCTTAACTGCCTAAATATTCAAAAATTATGTGTTTATATACTAGTATGAAAGGTGAAAGGATGGAGTGCCAATAGAGGGGGTAGGGGGTGGGATTTTGCAGGGAATATCACTATTAAATAACACCAACATATTTAAAAGTGGACTTAATGATAAGAAGAAGAAGAAGAAGCTACCGTCGTAGCGAAATCCGGTTGGATTTGAAAATAAATATATGTGGTGTTTAACTCAGTTAGTTTTATTTACATAAATTATAATGTATCACCACCATGTGTTTGCTTCCTTCGAAAATATTCATTTTCTTCTTACTACTTAAACTTCTCTTTTTAATTTACACAAATCTATAGGTTGTACTTGAATATTTTTAACTGAAATGTATTTCTTCCTCTTCTTATTACTTACAATCATTTTCTTTTCACTACTTTAACTATGATGTGTATTTGAATCTTTTTAACTGCAATTTACATAAATCTTAATTTTACACAAATTTATTATATGCACTTGAATCTTTAACAGCAATCTAAATTTACACAATTCTAGTATATGTACGTTTTAAACTAAATATCTGTCTTATGTTATTTTTTAAATTTATATTCTGTATATTTGTAAAAGTCCATAAGGGGGTTAAATAAATAAATAAATAAGAAATTTAAGAATAAATTAAGTACTATGTTTTAAACCACTTTATTGCTATATATTTGTCAACTAGTTTCGGTTGGACTCAACCTACTTCAGGACAATTATAATATAGACTAATCTAGGTACAGAAATTTATAAAGGAGGAAAGAAAAAGAGAGAGAGGGACAGAGTGTCAACTAGGTGGGGGGGAGGGAAGGGGAGGAGTTAACTGAAGATAGAGGGAACAGCTTTAAAATCGGACTATTAGATACATTTATTTGTTTATTTATTATTTGACTATTATTATTGATTGCTTTATTAATTTCTAATGCTTCTAGATTGTTAAGTCGCAAACCTAGTCCGTTTTTGTGTAAAATTTTTGGCACTATATTATTGTTAAATGTGTGATTATAATTAATTAGATGTTCGGCAAATTCAGAAAAACCTACATTTGTTAAGCATTTAATGTGTTCTTTTATTCTAATATTAACGTTTCTCGATGTTTTACCAATATAGAAAGCTGGGCAATCATTACAGCTAAGTTTATAAATACCAGAATGGTTTAATATATTTTCTTTGTCTTTACAGTTACTTAGTAATTTGCCTAAATTGTTACTGGTATAAAATGCTGGCTTTATCTCTTTAGGGAGTTTAGTCGTACTTAATATTGAAAAATTATTTATAAAAAGAATTCTACGCCATTGAGGTGTTAGAATATTACTTTTGATGGTTGGAAGAGCGTTATAAATAAATTTATTAGACGAAATTTGACGGAGTTTTTTGGAAAGAATTCTATCAATCAAATCGGGTTCATATACATTGTTAAAAGCTATCATTTTAATAGTAGAAAGTTCAATTGAAAAATTTGTATCAGATAGGGGGATAGAGATGAATCGGTGGATCATGGAATGAATCGCGGAGTGTTTATGTGAGAAAGGATGGTTGGAAGTATTATGCATTGTGGTATCAGTAAAAGTAGGTTTTCTGTATACATTGAAATTAATTTTGTTGTTGATTATGGTTAAAGAAAGGTCTAGAAAATTTAAAGTGGAATTAATACCTACTTCTAGTGTGAACTGTATTTGACTGTGAAGGGAATTGAGGAGTAAAAGGAATGTGGTTAGTTGATATTATGTACGACTAAACTCCCTAAAGAGATAAAGCCAGCATTTTATACCAGTAACAATTTAGGCAAATTATTAAGTAACTGTAAAGACAAAGAAAATGTATTAAACCATTCTGGTATTTATAAACTTAGCTGTAATGATTGCCCAGCTTTCTATATTGGTAAAACATCCAGAAACGTTAATATTAGAATAAAAGAACACATTAAATGCTTAACAAATGTAGGTTTTTCTGAATTTGCCAAACATCTAATTAATTTTAATAACACATTAAATAATAATATAGGGCCAAAAATTTTACACAAAAACGGACTAGGTTTGCGACTTAACAATCAAGAAGCATTACAAATTAATAAAGCTATCAATAATAATAGTCAAATAATAAATAAACAAATAAATGAATCTAATAGTCCGATTTTAAAGCTGTTCCCTCTATCTTCAGTTAACTTCTCCCCTTCCCTCCCCCCCACCTAGGTGACCTTCTGTCCCTCTCTCTCTTTTCTTTCCTCCTTTATAAATTTCTGTGCCTAGATTAGTCTTTATTATACTTGTCCTGAAGAAGGTTGAGTCCAACCGAAACTAGTTGATAAATATATAGCAATAAAGTGGTTTAAAACATAGTACTGAATTTATTCTTACATTTCTTATAATGTCAAGCCACAAAGTGTTTTCTTGCTTTGAAAAGTTAAATAAATAAATTTTCAATAATGAATTTTACGTGGTGGTGTGTAACGATATTGACATATTCAAATAGACATTGCTAAAAAATTATACGAAAATATTTATCTTCTAAAAGCTCATGATAAGGAGAAGCTCCACAATTCATAAATACTCTATAATTACATATTTGCCGGGTAAGTAGGTGCAGACGAGCCTTTATTATTTCTGCGCGCGCGCGTGTAACGGATCGTTTATTTTATTTTGACGAAAAGAGCCAACCAAAACGGTTGCCGGCGAAACAGACTGAACCAATGAAAAACGTCCTAGGTGAAGTCATCGCTGCATGGTAGATGATTCAGGGACTAGGGGTATTACAGTGGGATGGTGAAATGGCGAGAGATTTGGACTATATAAGCCGTACAAATTTTGGGAACTGCCCTTGAGTTTTCAGTCTTGACGTCGGCCGGAGGCCCTTGAAAAAGGAAGACAGAATTACCACCCGTGGCGCCTATAAATTAAATAAAACCATGAAGGAAGCCGGAGACATATAATAATTCATAGGAGATTTGAAGCAGTAACACTCGTAGAAACAGCCTAGCATTTCCAATATTATTTATTTCTATTGCTCTTTATGTATGTTTTATGTACAGATATGAGATTTCAAAGTGGTCCAATTCAGTCGATAATTATTAGGCGTAGACTTCGATCGTATTGCACAATGTATTGAAATTAGAAATCTACGTCTTTCCAGGTAGCGGAAGAATGAAGAAAGATAAGATTAAGATGAGATTTTGAAAATAACGTGTGGACATCTCCTCGAACGGTAGGTAATTTCAGACAAAGAGTATAGATCCTACCAATATATAAAAATCGTTTTAATTGCTGTTTATGTACGGTTCCAAGTTCTACCGGGTACGAACCTATTCTGAAGTCGTTTGATAGTTGGCTAATTTACACGTACTTTTGTTGTCGCTCGATATATAAATAAATGAATCTAAAATGAACCGATTCGTTCAATAATTTACGTAGGCTATGTATGTATTTATGTTACGCAATATATTGCAATTGGGAAGATTTCGCAAATAGAAATTTATAACGTTTTCAACTTAATATTCAATTCCCATGAGATAAAATACATTTGCCAAAGCTAGAATTACGTGTAAACGAGAATGGAAAGAAGGAGGACGTGTATTCTTTTGCAGATTTGGAGTTAGTGGGGTTTTATAATAACAAGCAGTATTCTCGATAGAAGGAAAGTGAAGGACTACCCAGGCGCTGGTAATTACGTTATTTTGGAGAGAACCCGTAATATAATATGGATCAGGATGCCATCTCTGAAGCAGACCAACTACAAAAATAAGATAAGAACCTTTAATATTATTTATTCTTGATGTTTTCTTATGTGTATTATATGGAATGTTCGTGCTACATAATTTGTTTCATCACTATTTATTTCATTACGTGAGTTTAGAGTTCGACGGTAACGGACGCGGTAACAAATTGGTACTGATGTCGGGACGTAACGCCGGGATTATATTTTAATTATTTTTAGAATAGAAGCGAAGTCATTATACGGGCGTTCTGCATTTCGAACGTTTTACTTACATATATGTATTATTGCGTTTTACAAATTGAATCGGGTCGCGGGAAATAGGCATTTCGTGCGGTTGTGCAATATTTAACATGCAACGTAGCATAATGAGATCTTATTACCGGTGCTAGACTTTCGAGGTTAGTCACGTGATTGTTGTATAAATGGAATAATGAAGGGGATTGAAGAATGAGATACTCTCGCGATACGGATAGTTGTATGTAACTGGGATCAAATGACGGGGTGCGTGTTCTCGGTCCAGGGGATGAAAGGGACTGCGGGGACACTCCGGGTGGGTCTAAGTGGAACTGCGCAAAGTCTTCACACAGTTAAAATGTGTTCAGTCAAGCAAGGATGAAGTAGATCGAATCGGACCAGAGCGTCGTGCCTCAAACACTTACGGGGGATGAAACCCCTACGTTCTTTCACTCCCCTTGGCCCGACGAGCTCGAACTCCGGATATGAATGTTCATGAATGTCAGCTATAAGACTCAGGTAGCCGTACCTCAATCAAAACCTTCGTTCGGGACCACATTAATGAACAAGACAGGGCGTTCCGCATGGACGAGCAACCATGAGAAGCAGGAAGCAGTTTAATAATCTATACACAGCGCGAGGACATTACTAACACCATCATACTCATCATTCACCACCCTTTTCTAACTTGCTGTATACAGAAACCTCTCGAGGTTCTCCCTTCCCGGCCAGCGAGCAACATTTCAGGAATTTCACAATCAACTGTAATAATCATGCTGTAATACCATCATTTTAATATCTCTCAAACTATCAATTGGATATCTGTCACATCTTCTTTGACAATGCTAACTGGGCCTGGCTGACGAACTCAAAGGATGAGTCTTTTCCAGTCACCCATTTAGTCCATTAGCCCTCAACCGGCCGCACATTATAATACTCCGGCAATGCTTCCTGGCCCTGTCTGACGCACTCAAAGTGAGTCTTTCCAGTCACCCAGTAGTCATTAGCCTTTAACCTGCTGTACCTAATAACAATCTGGTCCATGTGATCGCATCGTGGGAAAACTCTTAACCCTCCAGTCTAATCTGGCTGCAACGAGGGACCGTACACCTAACCTGTAATATCAGACGCTGACTTCCTGATGTGTTGTCGCCGGGGAGCGAGAGCTTCGGGGGATTCCAGCAAAGCAACAGAGTCTCGGCTTGATCTTGGTCTGCAGCTTAGCGTGGGAAGCTATGATAACGCAGGAGTTAGCTACCGGATACAGCGTTTCCGATGGGGCTGTATCCGCCCCCCTGGAGGGGGGAACCTAAAATCCACGGAAAGTAAAATAAGATTCAATTTGACTTATGACTTGACTTATGACTTATGACTTAACTTATGAAAATATGACTTATGAAAGAATTGCAAATTTCGATCTTAGAATCACGGGCTGTGGTAAATTAAATATCAGACAGAACCTCCCCGAGCCTCTGTTGCGCCTGATTATTATGAATATATGTTTACTCTTTCCATTATATACCATGAACAGATATATCGGGTCGGAGACCGCCGAACGCGCTATTGGTAAGCCCCGTAGGTATGTGTTCTGGAGAACTCAGCCGTTGATTTGCATTTAGAATATTGTGTGTGTGTTTTATAAGTGTAATTGTGTAATAATCGACTGGGAATTATCTTACCTGGATGACCGGTAGATCCAGTATACTATTGCATTAAAAAATAAGTTAGAAATAGATATTGCGTGGTGTTGCGCAATACTAGCGCTAAGTTCCTATTATGTACCGTCGGCCGTATTACGTGGGTACCAGGTTATATTAAGAACGCCCTAGACTGTAGTTCGCACGTGATATTTGTCAATCTAAATATTCCATTGTAATCTTGGCTTTGCGCCCAGCCGTGGGAACGGTCCACAGGTTCTAATATGATTCAAAGGTAACCAGGCGACATCGTCCTAAGCGAATAATCTACGTAAACATGTCTATGTTTGCGAGAAAATGACGGATGCGTCCTCCACGATAGGCGATTTCGTTAGTCTGTTCAATCGATCGTCATATTTGAGTCCGGCTCAAATTGCGCGTTAATAATGTTAGGTTAGTTTCACCTCGTATGAATACAATGGCATTTCTTCTGCTACGCTCCTAAAAGTGCCTGAGTAACCGCGTCACATCGAGGAGTCCTAGATTACTATCGCTAGACGATTACTGGCCAAATTATATGTTAGACTATACGTAAACATAATTCAATCACGTAAATAAATTTTAAGCATAGCTTTAAGCTTGCAAAAGCAGATCTCAAATAATATGTTAGACTTTTAATAAATAAACTTAAAGTAAAATTATTTAAGCTCTTAAAGCTTATTCTTAAAGCCTTATCTTTTAAACTTTCGATTTAAACTTAAAAAAAAAAGCTTCACATACACCGTTAGAGACGCGAAACGTTACAGGTATTCGACAATATAGAAGGCTAATATGCAACGTTTTCTTCTCAAATCAACTATTTATGATCAAAACCTTCGGGTTGGATCACCTGATATGAGTTTTCTGGGTGTTTTTACTACTTTTCTGGCTGAGGTTTCAGATCAAATTGTAGGGTTCATTATCAGGGCTGATGTTTCGTCATGAATGTAAGTGTTGCGATCAAGTACGAGTATTGGGAATACCGTGGCAGGCTGAAAGGTTGCCAGTACTGGCTAGTAAAACCGTGGAGAAAGTTCAATGTCCCTGTGTTTAAGTGTTTTGTGACAAAACCGTGTAGCAAACATATATTTTCACGAGTTATTTTGTATATTGACTGCAAATACGTATCACTATTGCTATATTTGAGAAAAATCAAACGATGGTAATTAATAATTACAAAACCACTTTTAGCGATCAACCACGATCACTAGACAATTAATAATCGAAAACAAACTGAACTGATTGAGTGAGATCATTCATTTGAAAGAGCTTTTGACGAGAGCTTTGCGAAGACGAAGTATTCCGACGAAGTATGACGAGCCGAGCGCAGTCGTATTGTTCGAATATTCTTACTTGGCGAGTCAGCAAGTTAACTTAAGTTGTCAGTTGCCATTTCGGCAACTCGAGTTGACTCGCTGGCAGTGTATCTCGAGTTACTCGAGTAAATTAACTCAATTAACCCATCGCTATTTATGAGATATTTCCTAAATAATTAAAGTTTCAAATTTTATTTTACCTTTCGCCCACATAAACACTCCTTAATATATATTATCATTGTGTAAAACTTGGATAGCTTGCGCGTAAACTCGTAAATTTCACATAAACTAGCGTAGTTTGTGCACAGGTGTATTCTAACGTAGCCACGTTAATTAACATCTGGATGGCTACTGGCCGGATGGCGGACACCAGAATGAATCGAAGCTAAAAAGACAATAATTTTTATGTAATTTAATTTAGTCTGTAAGGTTAAATGTTATTGGTATGCTTATTTTAATATAGTGTATGTGGTGTAATTGAATACTGGAAATTAATAAAGTACTAATTGCAAGAATGTTCATTTTAAGATACAAGCTAAAAATCAAATATAGTCATTTTCACTCAGAATGTGATATTTTTCAAGTATATTTTCAACACTACTACATGCCGGTACCTCACTTGAATAGGTTCTTTAAATACTAAAATCTGTTAAAAAAACTCATGTCATTTAGTGCCCTATTTATAATAAAATGATGCGGCGCTTAATTTTTATGCGATATATATTGCCATATAACTAGGAAATTAACACAGATAGGACTTCAGTGAAGTTTTTAATGTATTGGCGAAGACACATTGGCACTTAGTGCTTAACTCTTAAAAGACTGTGCTTAAAAAAAACCTTCGGGAACGGTGGTGAAACACAGTGTTACATGATTAAAAATCGACGTAGTTTATAATATGTGGTAAAATATATTTAACATATTTTTAATTTTATTTAAGGAAACGAGTCCCGTAATATTTAATACGAAATAAATATCCAGGTTCCAGCATTTAATTTTTCAGTTTTATTATTTGATATCTGTGTATTTCTCTTTATTTCATTTATTTATTTCGTATTATATATATATATATATATTGTCAATATACATATGACTTTTTAAAGGTCCTTTTATATAATTATATAAGCTAAACATACATATTTACATTATCTTAGTAAATTATCATAAAATCATGGCATATCGAATTTGCGTGCGCTCACACCGACTTATCATTACCGACTCAATTCAACGACGCGGTCGCCTGCACTCCATCTTTGTCTAACACGTCTTACGCGACTCCACCGTACTCTTTCGATATTGTTTTCTCTTTCACCAAAACCCAAGCAACGCCATCTCTGTCCTACATGAAATGTGTGATTTTTTGCTAGATTTAACTGCAGCGTGCAATATTCTGATCTCTTTTATACACTAGTCGAATATACAAAAAAATACGTAGTTAAATATTTTTTAATTAAGAAATGCGTTATAAAACAGTTTAATTTAGTCATGTTGGTGTGAAAAAATCTATTTGATGATTACAAAAAATGTGACGTTTTAGTTTGCGTAAATAAGGTAGATATTTAATATTTTCTATGACATGTAGAGACCTACGTTACACCAACGACACAGCACACAGGAGTTATGTAATTCATTTCTAGTATTCATTGGTTTCTAGTAAGAATAGTTGTAAAGAATAAGAGATTTTGTAGAAAAATATTGAAACAGTTTTGTTGTATAAGTAGAATAAAGTGGCAGAGTCATGCCTGTAGGTATTCGCAATCAGCTAAGTCACATTACCTGGGGATTTTATATGAAAAGAGGAATACACATGATAAGAACGCAAAAGGTGACTATGTTATTCCTGGAACCTGTTTGAACACAGTTTGCCACCTCTGTTATGCAGCCTCCCGACCCTGCCGCATGTCCGCGTGTGGACATTGAACAATAGGCAGGTTTCCAGGACACTTTCGGTCCGTAATAATATGAAACATTCATCATTTTTATTTCTATTGTGATATTTTTACGTGACCGCATCTCCGGAGGCCGCGCAAAAGTTTTGTTTTTTCCGCAACTTGACACACGGGAGCACAGATAATGTCCGCTTTGTAGACACGCAAAGTTCCCCTCACAGAGATAAATAACATTACAATTTTAAATATGCGTATTTGGATTAAACGCTTTTGGAAATTTAAAAAAAATATTTCTTAGAATGAAGTTTAAACGTATTGTCACGAGATGTTATGTGTGGATTGTACAGAACTCTACACGTTTGACAATGAATTGGGAATCAATAGATATTTAGAACTTCTCTAAGTAAGTCGATTATTCTCGAAGTTTCACGAAACGACATTACCTATATTAAAGATGACAGTTCCGCTGCGCAAACAGCTATTTTGACAAATGAGACGATTCCAAAGAAATTGAAATCAGAGGTAGCGGCGATTCAGTGTGACCAAGTGACAATAATTAAGAGAGTACCCTACGGCCATTCGGAAGTAAGTGCGTTCCCAGAGGTCTGAATATTTTTTTTATTTTTTTATCTTATTTTTTATTTATTAGAGACACTAACAGGATAATAGGTACATGATTCTCAGATAATAAACATTATAGTGAAGACTATGCCCATTATCCCAATTAAAAGTGTCTCCGGCACGCTCTAGTAACATGCATTTTTGCAATTAATTATATTATATATTTTGTGTTTGAGTGTAGTGCGATTAGTATTTAATGAATGATTGATTTAATGGATCTATAGGTTCGTGTCATCGTTTAGAAAATGGATGTTGTGTATGAGTGAATTTTTGAACGAAGATAAGGTGTCTGCAAGAATATCAGCATCAATGTTAGGGTCAGCACAATATAAATTATATGTGCGACACAACCTTGTAATGGGAAAAAAGTAACCGACATTATTAGTGTGCTGACTTATTCTGAAGAACTCCGGGTTTCTTATACGGGGTTTAACATGCAAATTTATATCAGATAGAGAGAGAGAATCAATAGCTCCGCTGAGAATCTTGTGTAGCACAATGAGATCGGATATTTTCCGTCGGGACTCAAGTTAGTGCATTTTGAAAAAGGCAAGTCGATCTTCGTAGCTGTGAAGGTTGTTGTGTTGACCAGCTTTGTATGACAAAATACGCAGAAACTTTTTCTGCACTCTCTCGATTCTCGTAATATGTGTTATGTAATAAGGTAACCAAATAACTGACGAATATTCCAATATACTTTGTACTAGTGATGTATAGAGTATTTTTAAACTTTGAGGATTTTTAAAGTCTTGAGTAATTCTGGTGATAAATCCCAACATAGTATATGCCTTGTTTGTGATATAATCAAAGTGGTTTCTAAAAGTGAGTTTAGAATCTAGCATGACGCCCAGATCCCTTATTGAATCGACTTTAGCGAGTGGAACGTCATCCAGTTTATAAACAAATTCTATTTATTTTTTATTTTTAGTGAAACTAATCCATGAACATTTCTTACCATTAAGTGACATATTATTTGCTTTACACCAATTTGATAGTTCGTCCAGATCTCTTTGTAGGAGATGACTATCTTCTAGGCTACGAATGGTGGAATAAATTTTTAAATCATCGGTATATAATAGACACTTATTTCTTAATATATTTGGCAAGTCATTTATGAAGATAAGAAAGAACAAGGGACCAAGGTGAGAACTTTGAGGAACTCCTGAGGTGATAGAAACCGGAGATGAATCATATTCGTTTACAGTCACCACTTGAGTTCGATGAGAAATGTAAGATTCTATCCATCTCAATAAGTTGCCGTGGATTCCTATAGCACGAAGTTTTGTCAAAAGTATACGATGATTCACCTTGTCAAACGCCTTGCTGAAATCTGTATATATTACATCCACTTGAGATCTCGAATCAAACGATTTGCAAATCTGACTCACAAACTCAAGCAGGTTTGTAGTTTTGGATTTTTTTGGAACAAAGCCGTGTTGATTAATGCAATGTGTCTGACAATAGTGAGCGAATATGTATCTGTAGCAAATAATCTCGAATATCTTATTTAAGAAGAGTATGAAGTGTTTCATAAACGATTGCTTTGTATGAGATGCATTTGTGAATAGTTAATAGATCTCAAGTTAAATGTGTGTCTATTGATTTATGTTAACAAATAAAACATTAATTAATTTCAAGTGCATTAAAGAAAACACATTACTATTGTGAAGTTACAATTTCAGAACAAAGTTCTGTGAATTATTAAACAAAATTTTATTAATCAAATACAAAAAGCACACAGCAAAATAAAAAAAACGATAAAATATTTAAATTGTGGTTCCCAAAATGTTAGTAGTGACAAAATAGCTTGACGTGTGTGCATTCTTTTGTAAATCAGCACGTCTTGTTTTACAGAAGAATATAATAATCTTAAATTGTTCAATTTAACTTTCATAAAAGTTTGGTAACAACCACTTTAGACCCCGCCCCATCCCACTCTCTCCCATTAGATTTCTGATTGTTCTGTAGGTTAGTTAGTGCATTCTAGTATTTACAAGATTAACATGTATGTAATAAATATTGATGAAAGGTTTACAGTACTATGATTGTGGTATATAGTGTTGTGAACATAGTAGTGTAATGTTCTAACACTCTGTTAGCGAGTAATTTGATAAATTATTTTAAATTTTACGAGATATTTATACCTGCGGTAAATATTAGGTGTTTTTCCCAACGATAAGAAATATAAATACATCGATCACTATATTAATAATAACCAACTTCAAAACTATGAACAAAGAATATAATCTATATATAATTTCATAAAAAGGTCATATACACCGATCGTCACAAATAATGAAACAAATTATGATTATTAAATTCGATGAAAAACATAAGCTTTGTCACTTCTACATTGTAAATGAGTTAAACAATAATTTCAAATTTTGCTACTTAAGTTTCGGAAATAGAATTTTACGTTCAACAGGTGAGTATTTATAACTCAACACTTCGCCTGTCGATGAAGGATCCTATTGCCCTCGAAACTTAAGTAGTGACACAAAAAATTATTTTTAAACTCGCGTTGAGATAACAAAATTTATGTAGTTCACCCAATTTTATGATTATCATGAATAATCTCAATATAAATCTAATCACTTTTAATTATGAACATTTTCCAGCTAGTTCTGGAAAATGTCTGAGCCAACCAGCGCTCGAGAGCGTAAATTAAAGAGAATACAAAGTTTGAATCCCATCTCAACCAATCAGAGAGTAATGAAGAACTTGTTCCTCCCCGTGTAATTGCAAGCGAGAAAACAGACACAGAAATGTCTGATTAGATAAACCGCGGGAGAAGCCAAACCTCAAGATGGAAATATTTTCTGTGCTCTTAAAAGTGGAGCACAAACTTTATAGTTGTCCAATTTCAAATTTGAACATTATTGGTTGGTACAACGTATTTTTTTAATTTATAAATTTCTTTAAAGTATCCTTTTTAATGATAAGCGTCTCAGAGATTACTAAACTAGAAAGAAATTGGTGGTCCATCAGCGATCATCGAAGTCATTGTTGAACAAATATATCACCAGGGTGCAAAAGCTTGGAAAGATAAAACCAAAAAAAAGCGAAAACAGTTTAATTAGTTAGTCTAAACAATAGTTTAGACAACAAACAACAACAAAATAGTCGACAACAACGACAAATAAATTTCCAGTCCCAAACGTAGATGATATTTTCAAGCAAGTTTCCATATTGAAAATATGCAAAGAAAAAACCTTATAGAAAACCAGTAATATTTCAATTTATAATGCCTAAATGTAAAACTGCCCAAATGTAGAACCACTATATTTATAAAGCCATTAACTACTACAATAACTTACCTTTTGAGATACGCTGCATCAGTAACCTCTCAGAGCAAATCAAAAAAATTAAAATTTTCCTAAAATCAAACTTAAATTCATAAATCATTTAAACTTATAGCTTTTTTCAAAATACTTTAATACTTCATTTTATCAACTAACCTTTCTTACCATATTAATAAAATAACTCGCATATGTACCTATATATTATAAAAATAAATAATAACTGCGGCTCCTTCATCAGACTCAAGAGCTTCTCTTCACTGATGAGGTCTACATGACTATAAAGTATTAAAAAAAAGTTAATTTTATATGTAAATATACGAGAACTGTATTTGTACCTGTATTGTAAATAAATAAAATTAAAAAAACAGTGTACCGGACGTCAACACCTGGTTACTCAGGACACGGAAGGTCAGAATACAGTTCCACGCGCGGAGATAATTGATTCCGTTTCCCGCTCCGAGTCTGTGAACCATGCTCTCTAATATAATGACCTGAAATTGTGTAAAAAATGTAGTAAAAATATATAAATTGTAATATTATTAATATTTAAAGCGTTAACTTTGTGGTTAGACATTATAACAGAATGTAAGTTAACTTAGTAAAAGCCACTACCAGATTTAGGGTCTACCGGTTTCGAGACGTACCTGTCTCTTCGTCAGGACCAACACTATATTACTATATTCACAATACTATACACCCCAATCAAAGTATTGTTAAACTTTCAACAATATTGATCACATGCGTGTTAATCTTGTCAGAGACAAACATGCACTTATTAGCCTACTGAACATTCAGGAATCTACCGGTAGAGAGTAAGAGGGGACGGGGGCAGCACGGTCTTGCTTGTTAGTTGAAAAGAATGTCAACCTGGAGACGATTGAGTAGTACTGATATGGAAGCTTTCGCTCTTAGAACGGTCCTAGGTAAGCGGTGATTACCATTCACTTTATTATTTATTTATTTAATATAACATTACATTAAATTACATTACAAATATAATTATACAATAAAATTTATCATACAATCATATAATAAAATTTATAACTACCCAACTAGGCTGGCCTGTTTTAGGGTAAGTTATATATTTCATTTTAAAACACAATATTCGACTATTTGTACTCATTAGTATATATAATTAATTAATGATTTAGAGTTCAAGTAAATTAGTACATTATAAAATTTTTAATTAGATTAAACAATACAAATATTTTAATTAAATTAATACAATAAAAAGTTAAATTAGATAAATATATTATATAAATTAAAACATTAGTCTAACAGTAGTTTTCCAAATAAGATAATTAGATAAATACATTATATAAATTAATACATTAGTCTAACAGTAGTTATCCAAATAAGATAAAAAAATTTTAAATATTTAAAACGAAGAAGAGGAAAAAAAATATAATAATAATACTCATTTTACTAAAGAGTTTTATTTTATAATTTCCATGCGTCCATTTATAATTTTCACTGTATCCATATCCACCACATGTCTCTTAAAGGCTGGGACATGTACGAATGGAAGAAGTATTTCAAATATGTATCAAAACAAAAAAGGAAGTACATTAATAAACCCCTGGAATATTGCTTTTTATATTCAAATTTTCATCTGCGAAATTAACGCTATCGACAGGAGGTTAAAATCACGTTCATGAATTTTATTGGCACTGTTAGCTTTGCATACGGTTTATATCTCCCCACAACCCTTGCAGGGATTTGCATCTCAGTGCTGTCTTTGAAAGAACTGTGAGTTCTTTGTTTACCGTCAGTCTCCTATCTTCGAGGCAGAGCATTCATTTTTCCGCCCACTGAAAAGCTTTCGATGTTGCAGTTAAAGCCATTCGGCATAGCGCGACGCCGTTCAATGTTGTATTAGTGGTATTGTTTTGTTATCTCCTTGAGAAAATTCTATTGCTTATTTTATTGGATTGAGACTAATAATTTATCTCATATTACATTAATGACTTATAGGGACGAACAGATAAAATTAATTTATATTTATATTATTCCAATTAGTTACTAATAATACCACAGTCACCATTTTCTTACTTGTCGAATTTAATTGGTTTTATTTTTAAATGATTAAAAAGAAATGTGAATAGATGGAAAATAAAAACAGTATAATCTCTACTCGAAGGAATTTTGTAATTTATTTAATCGTATTTCAGAACCTATTAGAAAGTATTAAATACTTCACCTATCGATGAGAGATTTTGATACTAGAATAGTAAAATATAAAATATGTGTTATTCAGAGGTAACATAAATTATGTTTTCCATCCTTTTCTATGATGAAAATCATTAAAAAGCATGGAAAACATAGAGATCGTTTATGAATTCTCATTATAAAACAATCTCTAAGATTATAATCAAATCAATCAATTATATAAAAAATATTTCAGGTAAGAGTTCCGGTGGTTGAATTTTTGGTTAGAAATATTTTTTGTGTCTCCATATTCAATTTACTTAACTTATCAAAAAAATTTGTTCTCTATCTGCATCATCACACTTAAAATGTGTATAATTAATAATGTAAATTATTTCACGTTATTACATTATGCTAGCTGTTTGTTACCGGCGTTGCATGGGTTAAGGACAATGTTAAAAGTGAATTTTTGGGAGGAAACAAAGAATCCATTGTTTTCTTAACCCTTAACCACTTACCACATATTTTTGTTACACAACCACCTGTCATACGTCTGTGGGACTCCCGAATAAAATAATTCACCTAGGTAAAATTTAGTAAAGAATAGATTTTTTTTAATTAAAATTCTATTGAAGAACATATTATGAAGAACATATTAAACTCTTAATTAGAAGAAAAAGGCATATGAAAATCAGCATTTTTTTTCTTTTAATCATAAATAATTGTCAATACCTCTTATTTCAGGCTTACAAAATAATATATTTGGAAAATGAGATCCACAAAAATTATCATGTAGAACAGGAACTTCTTACTACTTTTTTGTAATGTAAAATAATTAACAGACAGAAAAATATAACAATTCTTCATAAAGTCACAAATAAAATAAAATTGCAGTCTCTAAATTTATAGTTTTTCACGTCAGCGAAAACACAGATTGTTTGAGCGTTCAAGGCAAAATGGTGCTTTACATTCGAAAAACATGTATTGTGTATTGCGTTTCTTTGTGTATTTGCAAGTTGAACAGTCTTTACGAACCCCCAACCTTTCTTCAGCCCTGCTGCTACATGGAACTGCTGATGAAGTGGTCACGTTTCCGTGGAGGATACGTTGAATTTCACACGTTGCAATTTCACATTGTATTCGTCATTAAAAAAATGCTGCTAAATATCCAGTGAACAAGACAAAGAATTAAGCTCACTCTGATATGCTGGTTTTTTATCTTCTCTTTTCTGCACTATATTATACTGCAAAGTTCTCAATCGTAAAAACGGTGGGGTAGATGACCAACGAAATTAATTCCTTTCAAAATAATTCTTCTTCCACGATCTCCATCGAATTTCAGATCATTATCCTTAGATGAAAACTCTTTGTTTCCACGTAAAATTGAAGACAAATAATGTTGGGATGGAGAATTTTCTTTATCACCTTACAGTTGACTCTTCGTATATGGAATCAGATGCACAACTTTTTTCCAATACATGATCTAGCCCAACACAATCTTGACAGATCTTGTTCCAAACACCGCTCGGTATTATTGTCACTAAGAACCATTTTAAAAGAAAACTATAAAAGACACGATTAAAAAAAATTACGTAACCACCTACCATAGGTCTCTCAGACCCCCTGCGATAGTTTTTTAATCACCTGAAGCAAACGCACGCACGTACGAGTGCTTGGGCGACACTTAGGGGCGCAGGGAAAAGGTACAGGAACTCACAAGTTAGTACGAAACTTGGGCGCAAAAATATTCACGATCTT
The DNA here is from genome assembly GCA_016648135.1 of Agrypnia vestita. Classification (NCBI taxonomy): domain Eukaryota; kingdom Metazoa; phylum Arthropoda; class Insecta; order Trichoptera; family Phryganeidae; genus Agrypnia; species Agrypnia vestita. The sequence continues at coordinate 65,043 of JADDOH010000472.1, forward strand.
CAATTTGACAGAGTTTGTGAGATGTATGGTAGGTGGTTAAGGGTTAATAAAAACAATCTGTCCATTTCATCTAGGCTGGGAAAAATGTGATGTCCAGGAGGAAACATTTCTCAACGGTTCCTAAAGAATAAGTATGCAAAATTTGGGTCAGATCGGTTAAACTGTGTAGATTTGTGTATAAGAAATTTGGGAGGGGGAGAATGGTGCAAAGGGGGAAGTGGAAAAAGTCATTATTTTCCGTTAGGTCCAAGAATAAATATGAAAAATTTGAGTCAGATCGATCGAACGGTAGAGATTTTTTTCGATAATATTTCGTGGGTCGAGGGTGCGGTAAAGGGGATGAAGAAAATGTCATTTATGTTACCCGCGGGTCCTAAAGAAAAATAATGCAAAATTTGAGTCAAATCGGTGGAACGGTACAGATTTGCAGGAAAATATATCATGGGCAGGGAGAGTATATCACGAGATGAATCTTCATCACAATTTGCTGAGACAGAATCGGTTTCTTGAGACAAGACTTTTTTGTTACCCTTATTGACTCTTCAATTTATCTCTGCTGTCGTTTCGTTAGTCTAGCCGTTTCTTTCTTATGAAAACGGCTTATAACCATTTTCCTACCATTTATTTGATCCAACAAAAACTTCTCTCATTGATGTGAACTTTCTTAGGTTTGAAACACGAATAAGATTCAAATTAAGTACATTTACAAGCAGAAACGTCTAAAAGCTTCTCAGATGACTCTAAAAAAACATTTCAGTTTATTTTCAAAACTATCATTTCGTTTGCTTTTGGGGTATCTTTTCAAATTGAGATAATTTTCCAAATTGGATTTCACTAATTAAATAACTCGTTCTTTAGTTACAATTGGAATCGAAGTTTTCGTCCAAATATTGTTGATTCTTCGGAAACAATCACACATACCTATATCTGATTTCGATGGATCTTTTCCATAATACTTCAATTTCAGGTCGTTCTTGACAAATTAAATTAATTAAATGTCCTCCCTTATAGTTGGTAGCTGCTGATTGTCAAGTTCCTTGTATGGTCCGAATATAGCATAAGTAGTCTGACTATGCCTCGAACTTCTTATTTAAAAGTCACAAAATCCATTTTTGACACTGTAACAATCGCAATGGTACTTTTATGGCATAAAAGTTATTTTGGCTACGAAGAAAACACTCGCGAGTCAAGTCAATAAAGTCCTCAAAACAAATTCAAACTTGAGGGTATTTGCAGGTTGAAACCTAACAAATTCGAAGTCGCTGGTAACGTGTTGTTGCATGCAAATCGAAACGTCATGTATGATTTACTACTACTATTACTACTAAATAGAACAAAAAGTAAATATTTTTTTGTATTTAGTTCAGGAGCCAAAATTGAGGATAGCGAAATATCACCATAAAAATGTCAATTTTTCAAAACTTGGTAGAACCCGAAACATATAGTTTTATTTTATTTTTAAAATTATTTTGATAATTTACGCTTAATTACGCAAGTTTTGAAATGTCTCGTATTAAGGTAAGTCAAATTTTTTTTATTGGGACTGCCTAGTGTACATTATAGTATGGTAACCACATAGTCGATTTGTATTCAACCTGACTCCTCACTAGTGATGCGTACAGAAGTTTTAATGTGTCGAGGTTCCTGAAATCTATTGCCACCCTTAGTACAAATCCTAAAATATTCAACGGCTTATTCGCGATATTGTTGATATGTTGTGCAAATGACAGTTTTTTTATTTTTTCAGAGAAATGAAAAAGTGACAATGAGCAGTGAAAATGTAATGATCATTGCGACCTATAACTTCATCCGTAGCACTTGAAGCAATTATGAATGTTTTAAGTTTGACAATATTTCAAAATTGATTTTTTCAATTAATTTTAATTATTTATATGAAAGTATGTTCTATGAACACATTTACTGGCTTTTGTCACCACAAGGATGATTAATTAATTAAGATAAATTATAGAAGTCTCACAGAGACGAAGCTATTTGTATAAGAGAAAAGTGGATGGAAGTCTCTTATACGATGGCTCAGGCGCCAGATAAGGCGTTGATCATTTAAGCCAGCTCAAAATATGTATGAGCTGGCGTAAATGATTACTCTACACAATGCAACGTTCACCAATTCCGTAGTAAAAACATCTACACATAATAAAATTTTTGAAAGTTCTATATATATGTTCTTTCCCATTAACTAGTTAGTATACTTAGATTTCGCAACTGGTTTGATACCTTTATATTTTATAAAAAAATAAAATTAAAATAATCCCCCATCTCCTTTCGACATCCAATGAGAACTCAATTTTATTCCCACGCATAACGTTGAGAATATTTTTATTTATTGGCGATGTTACGAAGAATTCTACAATATTTCTTCCCTTATGTAGATTTTCTTCAATTAAATCTTTTTCAATATAACAATCGTCATGACCAGTATCATCGTCATCATAATTGTCATCATTTTTGAAAAATAAAAACCGCGGTTCTTATTTTTCGGATTTATGATGCACTACTCGTGCAGGTGCAGACACAAATTTGTTTTAGATAGTCAAAACTAGAGAAAATTTGCGCAAAATCTCAAAAATATTATATTGTTCTACCTATATACTTATATATTAGGTCCTTACATATGAAATTGACGTTTTACCGTACTGGCAAATTTGATCTCAAATATCTTCTCTTTGGTTAGGAATTCCAAATCCAAATTTTTACAGCTATTTACTCATGTATTTGTGTTTTGAAAATTATAATTCATTTGTTTTTTCCTCAATTGTTTTTTTCTTTGCGTCACTCAGTTTACAAAATGAAAAACTTGAAATATCGCGTTATTTACGAGTACGAGTTCCACCGTGGCACCAGTGCTGCAGAAACGGCTCGAAGGATTAATGATGTGTATGGCGACGGTGCCGCAAAAGAAAACACAGTGCGTTTTTGGTTCCAACGTTTTCGTTCTGGAAATTTCGACCTGCAGAACAAGCCCCGTGGACGGCCGGAGACCAAAGTTGATAATGAAGAATTGAAGGCTATTGTGGAAGCGGATCCATCGCAAACCACATCCGAGTTAGCTGCAGGCTGCGGTGTTAGTGATAAAACTGTTTTAATCCACTTGAAGCAAATTGGTAAGGTGAAAAAGCTTGAAAGGTGGGTACCTCACGAATTGAGTGAAGCAAATCAACAAACGCGAGTTACTTGTGAGCGTTTGGTGGACTAGTGCTGGTGTCGTTCACTACAGCTTTCTTAAATCTGGCCAGACGATTACGGTAGATGTCTATTGTCAGCAACTGCAAACCATGATGGAAAAGCTAGCTGCTAAACAACCGAGGCTGGTTAATCGCTCTAGGCCACTGCTGCTTCATGATAACGCTAGACCACACACTGCACAACAGACGGCTACCAAATTAGAGGAGCTTCAATTGGAATGTCTAAGACATCCACCGTACTCTCCGGACCTTGCCCCAACAGATTACCATTTTTTTCGAAATTTGGATAACTTCTTGCAAAGGAAAAAATTCAACTCCGATGGGGCAGTCCAAACCGCCTTCAAAGATTTTATTGATTCCCTTCCGAATGGTTTTTTTAGTAAAGGGATCGATGAACTACCTATGAGATGGCAAAAGTGCATAGATAGCAATGGTACATACTTTGATTAAATAAATATATTATAATAAAAAAAAATCGACTTTATGTTCCTCCCATACTAAACGTCAATTTCATATGTAAGGACCTAATATTAATCATCAACACTCAATCTCTTGGTTTGTGTCTTCTGAGGTATTATATCACGTTTTTACAACCTTTCTGGCTAACGTTTCGGCTCCCATTGCTGTGTGTGACACAACACATCAGCCCTTATCATGAAACCTGCAACAGGATCCGATATGCCAGAAAGGACGTAAAAACACCACACAATACCCCAGACACAAAACAAATGTTTCTAAGTGGCTCTGAAAACTTAAGAACATTCGTAATGAGCACTCAAGGTTAATCTCAGATACGGCTCAAGGATTTGACTTAAATCAATACCTTTCAAAATTCAGCACAAAGATCTTAAACCGATGAAATTGAATCATATTATGTTTTGACAATGAATCTTCCTAACGCTGGAGGCGAAGTACAGTTCCGTGGCAGCAGTCAGAGAGAAAGGTTAATCAATTTAGTTCCAGAGCGAACAATGCGGTGAATTAGGAAGGAAATGACTGGATTCCTGATAATTCCACGGGAAAATATCCCGCAGTTTCCTGTAGCGGTGATTCCGTCCGGCCCTGAAGGAAGTATTCAGATTTGCGGCCCTGTAAAATATCGATTTATTGAAAAGTTCACTAGTATATCTTCACTTTCAGCCGCCGTAGTCCTTGATGAGGAATATCCTACATAATGTGATTGAAAAGTCCCATTTTTATTTTACCGACCGATGACTATTTTATCTTGGGTCTGAGAAAACCTTTCTCCTATCGTTTTTTATCTAGTCTTATGTATTACGAGTGTCGGTAAAGGGTTCAAAATGTCCGGCTTGATAATGCGTCTCAGCAAGCCATTCAAGCAAATTGGTACATAAAGAAGACTTCAAATAATTCATTCGATGAATTTTGTTCTATAATATGGTCAACCACATACAATGTCATAAACAGAATCAAAGACGACGTAGTCCAGTCAAATCAGACGAAGAAAAGCCAAATCAAAGAAACATTATATGAAAAAAAGGAAACTTTAAAAGTAAAAGAACATGCTATATATAATAATATTAATAATATGCCTTCTTCTTTGCACTATACCATCTTATTGCCTAGATAGGCTGTTGAGGTCGGCTCTTCTCGTTTTCAGGCTCTATCTTTGGTTCTGGGTATCTCTTTCATCTAGGCCGTTTCTCTTTAGTGCACCATGTTATAACTCTTGTATGCAAAATGTCAAAAGTCCCCATTGCTGATGATCGACTCAGTGGTGTCAGTGTGATTCGTAAAAGTTCCCTTCGATGTCGTCTCTCAGTTAACAGATAAATTGAGCAGTATAAAAGCAAAAGCAGCGATATCCAAAAAAATTATTGCAGTCATCGAGGATTACTAATTTATAATGTAATGAATTCGAGATTTTATAAGAAAAATGGTTTATAAATTAATTGAAAACATAATTTTGGAAATAATTGATGCATTAAATATTGAATTCAGTACAGTTTTAATTAGAACCTAATATATATTGTTCCCTTTGCTTTCATACCCCTCAATTATTGATGTATTAGCTCTACAATTCATCAGTTAACAGCTGATTCATCAATTTATATTTATTTAAGGTGACGATTTTTAAATTTAACTTTGTTAGTATACAATTGTATACTGACAAAGGGGCCATGGGCTCTGAAACATGTTGATATTTTCAATACAAAAGTGGTCTTTTACAAAGTTTATTTCTATACATTATATTAATAATGTCACCACAAAATTATTTTTCTGTTTTTGATAAAGAAGATTATATATTTATTTATTTTGATAAATATCCTGAAAATTTTTACTCTGTTCCTGTTTACAGTTTGGGAATATTTTTATTAAATTTTTAATATAGAGAGCATAAAAAATGCGTTTAAATATGATTATTTAATTCATAAATAGCAAAACTAACAGCCAATTTCAATGAAATTTACTAAACTTAGAAAAAAATGAGTTTCCGTCTTGATGAGGATACATTAATGTCGAAGTCAATCGAGGTTACATTAATCAAAGCGTTTATTTTTTTTCTAAGTTATATTTGAGAATTATTGTAGTGTAGTAGAAGTACTATATTAAGTGTAAGCATTGTTTAAGATCAAAACTGGGCTGAAATGCAATCGGACGTTCGAATATGATTTACTACTTAAATAAATAAAAAATGTTTAGTCAATGCATAATATTCTAGTGCTTATGTATATGTAATGTATGCTTAGAAAGCAATGTACGTCATAGGTAAAGAATCATGATGGTAAACAGACAGAATGAAAACAAAAATACAAAAAAAATATCTTCAAACTCTCAGGAAATAGATTGCAGCGAATGGACAGAGAAAAGTGAGAGACACTAAGGAAAGGCTTTTGTCCAGAATCAAATATTAGACTGGCAGATAATGATGAAGATGATGACATGAATGCCATGCAAAAATGATAAAAACTTTTCGATATCATGATATGGATGGGGCTGTAATCTATTTTTGTAGCTTTTAAGCTTCAAAAATATTTTATTTTGAATTATATCATGAACAATGTACAAATCTCGACAAGACATGTAATATACTCGTAAGTCCAATGTAGACATTCACAAGAAAATGAAAAAAATCATACACATAAATCCGCAAAGAAGCAGTTTAAAGCAACTTGTTCCATTGTATCGATGGCAACATTAACAATATTCCCCGTTTTGCGCACATCGGTTTATGATTGAAATCTGAGATATAAATTTCAATTTCCGTCATAACTAAGATTTATGGATCGCGTAAATAATCTGGCCTTAAACCAGGTTTAACCCGCCTTACACAAAACCTCGCACACTCCATCACACGAAATATAATACTTACATGTATACATACTGTAAATATAAAATTTACACTTACGTAATACAATGCTGCCTTAAATGTAACAAGGGTAGGGGAGGGCTTGCCTCGCTTCAAGGCTGACGTAAACAATGAAACATTTTTCGTGGAAAATAATGTAAGCAAAGAGGCCTATGAGTGAAGTTTTTGAAGTGTGGGAAATGAGATATCAAAGGATGGATTGAATATCGAGGCTCGCCAGTACAAAAATTTGTCTGTCGTGGATGGATACGTATATTTATCACCACGACTCCAGTTCAAGTGAAGTGACGGGAAGGAAGAATGCGTGTCAGAAGATAAATGAAGACCCCATGGCAAGAAGTTGTTGTACTAACATTCAAGTCATTTTGAGATAATTAGACATTCGCCTATGAAAAATATGTTTAAATGCTAATTCAAGATTCATTTTTATTGATTTATGTCACTAAAATATCAAAAAAGTATTTACAAAGTAAAAAAACGCATTAATGCACAAAAAAATAAAAATATACTAATTTTCCCTAAAAAAAGTAGTTAGCAACCATTTTTGGCCTCTGGAACTTATTTTTAATAAATAACTCCTTTTTAAAATTAGTAAAACACAAACATCAAACAAACCTTCAAATGCTTTCCGTCTTTACCATCCATTATCCAAAATTACAAAATACCTGGCATGTTAATTACTAATACAAAACATGGTATGTACTATTTATAATCATTGAAAAATAATATACAAGTACATATTATAATAGTCTTCAAATAAAAACAAATATATGACAGTACTGCCAGAGTAAAATTTATAATAATCATAAATATTCCAATCAAATTAAAAGGCTCGTTAATTTCAGAATGATGGCATAAACATGTTATTTTTAAAGATTACGCGTTCTTCCCATCAGTAACTGATTTGATTTTTATGAAAAAGTGTAGTTTACATGATCATCCCTATGATTTGAACACGTTCTAACTATTTTTAAGTTCTGAACTTATTTCCAATGGAAAGAGCGTACAATGTTTAGTTTAGACGGCTTATTAACTCATTTTTGACAAAAATGTTGGTTAACAACTTCTTGCCATTGGGTCTTCAAATGTTATGTGAAAAAAACTCGATTCAAAAGCGGGGCAAACTTCGATGTGACGCCTACTGGCTTGTCTCAGTGACGAAAAGGTACCTCATTATTGGATGCGTTTAGCGTTATTGGAACCGGTTACCGCATTTGTTAAGAGGATCATATTTTATGTAACATTGTTGATAATTGTTGAGTTGGTGCAGGCAGTCCCGTCTCCCCCGCCAAACCCTCCACGTACATGGCCGGTACATCAGCGTGTAGGAACCTCCCCATTAATACTGCAAGGGCTCTAGGGAGCGGTAATTCACGTCGTTAATAAACCCTGTGCACTTCATTAGCTGAGGTCTGGGCATAAATAAGAACAGGACCTTGACACACCTCGAACTGGGTTTCATCGCTTCCAAACTGCAATAGATAGTTTTGTTATCAATCCAAACTTTTTTTTAAGTACGAGCAAATAACCAAATCATTATTTTTTATCAAGGATATTAAAAAAAATAAAACATGAGGCATATAAAAGTTAAAGCAGTAATAGCCAAAAATAATCAAAGGTTATTATTACGGTCGTTAGACATATTTAACTGTAAATGGTTACTGATATCTTATACGAACCGTAATCACTTACAGCCAAAAAGAAATTAAAAATGTTTTGAATTCCTACGAGGATTAGTAATTAAGAATATACTAAATTCGAGATTTTATAGGATATTTTATAGCTCTGTCGCTTCCAAAATAACGCCTTTATATCCATATTTTAAGCATAAGAGGCAATATCCACTTCAAACAAACAATCCCCAGGGATGTGTCTTGTGACAAATGGCCGTCACATGACGTGCTGTTTAGATCTAGAACATAATAATGAAATTAGTATGTGAAATATTTTAGAATTTTTTATACATTAAAATGTACAATATAGAGGCACAAAGATAATCGTTGTAGACTCAAGCGGACCACCGGACCATTTTTACAATTTTTCTTCGTTTTCTACTACCTAAATAATTTCAGTCTTGTATTTGGCCAATGGAGAAAACACCAAGAAACTACAAGTGATGCAAAACAGGGCAATGAGAATCATATTAAAGATTATAAATACACCCGAATTAAATAAATGAGAAAAGCACTCAATCGGATTTGTTTTGTACCAATGCAAGTGTGCACGGAATAATTTCTATGTACCTCACACACTTTCCCTCCCCCCCTGCTCCAACCGTTTTCAGGGCCCTAGCAGTCGACCTACAGCACGCGCGCCGAAACAGTGGAGCCCTTTTATATGCCAGTACGGCGAAGTTTAGTTTTTGAGTTCGTAACTCGTATTTTTTCGTAACTTTAACAATTTCCAAAAATAAATAAGTGAAAAGAAGAAGAATATAGTCTACTCCGGGCAAGAAACGAAGGTGTTGGATGATAAGATCGCGTTTCGGATGAGAACGGTGAGTTCCTCTTCCAGCATTGCTTGCCCCAAACAGGATGGAAATTACGAGTAAAAAGAATATTTATAACGTTCTCATATTTGTACATAATATTTTCAATAACAAAATGCCAAAATATTTTTTGAACAAAATTATTGTAAATAGTGACGTACATACATATAACACCAGAAATAGGAATACAATAAGATAATTTAAAAAAGAACAAATAAGAAAAGGTATATATACATAATTGTCTTATGTACAGAGGTGTAAAAATATATTTATGATGATATGCCAGAAAACATGAAGACTATAAAAAACATGAATGAATTTAAAAACAAATGCTATGATTATTGTAAAAAACTAACCCATAAAAATCAAGTTATTATTTTACTCCCTTTCTTATTTTATCAGGTTTCATATCTACCAGACGCGTCGCAGTATTTTCATACAACTTACTTAGTTGTATGAAAAAACATTAAATTTTGAAAAATTTAAAATTATACTATAATTATTAATTTTTTTTAACAAAAATTTGATAGATCTTTTTGACCGTCGCGACAAGTCTGCTTACAAAGTTTCAGATTGATTAGATCACGGGAAAAGGGTTAAAAATCGAGTAAATAAAGGGAGTAAAAATAGTATAGAATTGTACAGCATAAGATCTATTATTTATTATTGATTGTACCATAGATAAAATTAGATGTAAATGTAAATATGTAGGTTATTATGGATAGTATATTAATGATAGATTTAAGAATGTTAAGTGTAAAATACTAGTTAATATACAAATTGTAATATTAACTAACTTAAGAAATGAATAACAAAAATTTTTTTTTTTTTTCAGTATATATAACGTATTATTTTAATTTTTCTTCACGTTAATCTAAAACGTAAAGCATTTGAAAATAATACAGCAATACCAATTACCAGTTCATCCATATAAAATGAATACATCATTAAAACCTTAACAAGCCCGTTGATGCGTGGCTTTTCATCATGAATGATGAAAGATTTTCTCTCATACACCATACTAAAAATGCATTTTCCACAATATACCCTCCTCTGCTCACCCCACTCTCCGCACTCAACAAACCACCCCTAGCATCGGCGAGCTCATATTTAAGGGACACCCCTTTTAAAATGAAAATTTCATGTAAGGACGATTTTATATTCGTTATTCCGCCATCTTCTTTAATTAAAATTTACTCCAGAAGATAATTACATTCCTAGAAGAAATAATAATAAAATAGTTAAAAGCAGTTTCAACCTCAGCTGTTGAGATTTCACTGGTGAATGAAAACGTAAAGAGTTGATTACACAGTCCACCTGGGAAGCAGATTAAATGAAAACGGGGAATTAAATAATATCGTATAAAGTGGGCATACTATTTCGCCTGAAGAAAGGATTGCGCAGCCGTGACCCAACGTTAAATTTACGTTTTTCCTGTATTTTTATATTGGGTGGAATCGTGGATACTGACTTTAACAATGCTTTAATATAAAATATTATCACGTGTCGTGGCTGCAGGAGGAATTAATGAAAACGCTGAGATTTAATGCAGGATTTATTAAATACCAATTTATTAATTAAACTAACGTACAAAGTTGTTTATGACTATAAAATGTTTTTTTATTAAATGTACTTCGCAAATCAATCACTCATAAATAGACACTTTATATTCGCTTTAACACTTTATTCCCTGTTCACTAGAATATTCCATCAATTTCCGTACTTATTCATTTCGCTACGAAATCGCTGTCGAACTACCGCTCGCTTGGCACCAATGGTTTCTCGCAAACCGCTGGCTTGGCTGGCCTGACCCACCGCCCGCGGCTACCTTCGCTTGTATTATAGCTGTCAGCGCGCACGGGAAATAACTCACAGCTTACTCCCGTGTGTCGTATTTATATGCCTAATGCTTTCATACAGATGGTTCCAGTGTTTACTATCAAGTACTCGTAAATTCCAAATTTTCCTGGAAAGTTGCAGACGTCACTCAAAAGTTGGAGGTGATTCCAGATCCTGCTGTAGTATTGTGCCAAATTCAAACAACTATCACTTTGACAGAAGTGCGTGATCCTTTTTTAGTCTTGTTACAATATTATTAGGACATTTATTTATCTACACAAATCACATGAAAGCCATAAACAAGTACACAAGAATTTTTCAAATCTATTCATCTGGAACAAAAACATGGCAGTGGCATCTAGTATAATGTATATTTTTAGTGTCGGTACTAAGCCGAGCTTAGGTGAAGCTCATGTCTCATCGAGTTCTTATCTTATCTTAAGTCTCTCTAACATTGATCTTGCTGTCGAGCTTTTTCCGGCAAGAGCCTTCGCCGAATCTATGAACTGGGGTCATTGAAAACCCCACCATAATATTTAATAGTGACCGTGCTATAGACCCGAGTGCCTAGGCCAATTTAATTCTAAATTTTGTGTATTTTTTATGTTTCTACTGTGCATGGACCCCTGCGTTCTGTTAACTTTTATTGAATTGTTGTGAAAAACATTCTTAATTATTTCCACACCTCTGTTACTTGCACACATAAATTGAAACAACCCATTTCGTTTCAATGAATTTCACTTCTAGGAAAAAAAGTAGCTCAACATAGGAAATATACCTAAATTATTTTTTTTCATTTAAATTATTTATTATTTAAGTACGCATCATATTAATTTTTAAAGCTATTTTCCTATCTGTGGTGTTCGTACCTGGAAAAATCTACATTAAATTCATTTTTGGAAGGCTATTTTACAACTAGTTTGCGTTTGTTGGTGTTTTTTACAATTTTTCAGAATATATGATATTGTTGGTTAGAAAATGAGCTTATTTGTTCAAAATTTTATCACGAAAAAAATGTAATTAATTAAAAAATTTTGTGCTCAAATTGAAACTTGCGTTTCAGTGCTGTACCCTTAGTAAACATAAAAACTTTTGTTTCTTTAAGTTGGATAAGTATGAATATTTTTCATTTTCATCAACTTATATAAATTATTAAAACGATTTAATTCTTATTCATATAAGTAAATATATTATCAATTAACAATAAAAGAACAACAAACAAAAAAGTAACAATTATTGCATTCAAAAACTTAAAATGAGAAAAAATCATTTGTCATCACGAATGAGAGCGAAAAGATGCGCAGCCGCTACTCAAGAGCTACTACATATGTTAATTTAAAAAAAAAAACATTTTATTTTGTTGTATCCAATAAATACTTATATATTGCAATGATTTTATCGAATACGTTAATATATTACGGAGGAATATCCGAAATGTAAACTGTTCGATCTTTATGAGCAGGACCAAATTTATTGAATATTTACATATTTTCCTAAACTTTCCATAGTACACGCTCTACTTAAATCTTGTTTCTATAACTTTGACGCAATATTGGTTGGCTGTAATAACCTCTGAGGATCTCTGTGTGTACGTGAACATGCAATCCTTCAAATAAGGAACAAAGTAAATCAAAGAACACAGTACGACATATCGTCCTTCTGATAAAGGAAGAACCAGTTCATCCACCTGGATCCAGAGGAAAGCAAAGTAAGAGCGTGCTTCCTTTCATTACCCTTTGATCCCACCTTTGAATATCTATATAAACCTGTATCAAATCCTCTTTCCCAATAACTCATCCGTCCCACCATCCGTGTTCAAACAATAGACTATGTATCGAACACATTTACATAAATATTCACATCATTACAGGAAATATCTACTGAGTTTATAACATCGGAGAGGAAAGGTTAAACCATAACTTTTAAAAAATTATTAAAAGACGAAACAAATTGTACTAGAAATGCGAACGCCAGTGAGCACATTTTCTAGACATAGCCACCACATTTGTTCCAGACGAGTCTCCGCGCTCCAGAGAACATCTCTCCGGCTGTATAAAAGGTTTGCTTTAGTCTAAATTCCATCCGGAACATCCCTAAATAGTGGTCCATTTCAGCGGAATGATTCCGACATGTCTTTTGGGAATATCCCGCTTAATTCAGTTCATATTTACACGGAACTGTGCTCACGACTTTCAGTTGCGGTATTTCGTGTACAGTCAAAGTTAAAATTACTCACAAATAAACACTATTTTTCATGAACTACATAATATGTCTCCACAGAGTGGAAACATGGACATTTACAAATGAAACGCTGACATAAAAATGAATATTGCAATTGCAATCATAATCATATTAAAACTGTCCGTTTAGTTCATGTCTACCCTGATGGGCACGAAGCGAGCGACTTAAGGGGGCCTGAAATTCAAGTAGAATTTATGTGATTTTTTTATACAAGAAGGTGATTAATTGTTTTAAATTTTTATTAAAACTTATTAAAATAACTGATTTGTATTTCGTTTCTAAAAAAGTACAAGAACTTTTTTTCGTTCTCGAGTAAACTTGGTAAAATTGGATTAATAAAGTTAAATGCGTTTTATTGATCAATAATTTCAATCTTGTCAGAGACAAGCATGCAGTGTAGTGTTGGTCCTGACGAAGATACGGGTACGTCTCGAAACCGGTAGACCGTAAATCTGGTAGTGGTTTTTACTAAGTTTACTACCATTCTGTTATTATGTCTAACCACAAAGTTAATGCTTTTAATATTCATAATATAATACTGAGGTTATGATATTATCCTGATACATAAATATACAAATATACCTTATCTTGTATCTCACGTTTTTTGCACAGTATGAAAAATTAATGTTCGGTATTCGATACTTGGCCCTTGCTTCGGGTAATATTCGCAATTTTTATTGGCATTTATATCACGATGCCCTTCTCTTTTCTTCTCCATCCTACTCATCTCCACCATTCAAAACCAACGACGAATAAGAATTTTATTATCGCCTAGATTTAAATTATCACGAATATCAACCACCACCTGTAGAGCATCACCTCGGATGAAATTCCATTAGCTCCAATCATCCTGCGTGTGATCAGGTGTGTGGAAATTGTGTTTGTAGATTAATCAAGTTAAATCATCGTCCATCAGTAATTCAAGAATGAACTGTTCGGCAGGTAAGTCGAGCTTCCTGCGCACTCAACTTTTATCATGTACAGTCCACGCTCGCTCCCATTTACCCTCATCTCCCTTTCTTCAATCCGTCATTTTCAATTACCCATTTCCCGCTTAGTCCCGGCGACTTGCGTCAGAATCAAAATATAATGTCCTTTATCATGATTTTGCCAGCATTCTGTCATTCTTTAAAGTGTTGCTTCACTTTACGCATGAGTCTCTTATATCGTCATGTTACAACTTTTGTAGTCAGTATTATGTTTCTCTCCATTCTCTTCCAGGGGCTGGTGGAACTGTGGTGGGCTGATAGTGTCGGGTAATGGACCATAGCCCACTCGCTGCGCCATGCTGTTTAGAGATGAGGGTTGTTGGTATTTATCTCTTCTTATAATAATAGGAATTAACTTTGTGTCGGACAGGCGGGAGAAATCCAATCATCTTTTCTATATGTATTTACTAGCAGAATGCGATTGCAGTCAATCATCACTAGAAAACTCCGCGGGGAGCTAAGTTGTATCATGAAAAGGAATATTAAAATTTATAATAAATGTACAACTTTAACTCTTTTAAAGCCACATCTACCGTTGTGCCAGTTATGTTTGCTCTTCCATGCAAAGGTTTGAATTGTTAACACCATCGTAAATTTACAGGTTAATTTCAGTAGAATTTATAATTATATTGAATTGAAATATTATAATTTACAAAATACAACGATAGGTTTCTCCTGCGACCGAACAAGCCTGTCAATCTGGAATAGCCGCGTCTTTCCGTATACTCCCGTGACCGGCACACCGCACGAAAATACACATATACAATCCCTTACACACAGGCGTGCACGTACATCGAGATATTCTATACATTACAGCGGGTAAAAGATTTATTTTCTATTTTAAATCTTTGTAATAGCTCATTATTTACCGCAACATTAGAGGACATCATGACTGTGTAGGGTATTTTCTATTATGGTGTGCTGAGGGTAAAACACAAGCGTAATCATTTATTAGTTTTGTCCTAAATCTTTTTTCACATTTCAAACTCCTTTTTATTTATTTTTTTCATTAGGATCATCTTCATCCCCTTGTATTAGTAGGGTCGAGGGCCCAAAGACTCGACAAGGTGTTTCCTTATTCCCCTGTCTTACGCTGCTTAAGCGTGAATCAACCAGTCTAGATGCATTCTGTTTTCATACACATTTTTTTGTTGCTTCTCCCAGCATAACCTGGGGCAACCCACCGGCCGTCTTCCTTCCAAGGTTGCCAAGAGGATTCGTCTTGGTATTCGTTTCTCTGGCGTTCTTAGCACATTTCCAAGCTATCTAATTTGTGATTTTTCAATGTGTAGGAGTAGGGGCTCCATGCCGAGTATGTGTCTTATGTCAGCACTTCTCTCTCTGTCCATCAGTATGACTTCAGTTACCCCCCTTAGAAAACTCATCTCGGCAGCCGGGATCCTTGCTCTCACTCTCTCCATCAAGATCCACATGTGATGGCCATGTAAGGATGAGCCTGTACACAGAATTGAAAACAGTTAGTTTTGTCTTGACACTATCTTGGATTTTATTATCACCGCACTATATAGAGAACGTAGAACGCCGGCTTTCTGCCTCCCATTGCTAGAATTTTGTTTTAGTGTTTTTATTTACAATTTTGATTTTAAGTGTTTGCTTTATCCTGATAAAGCAACTATTGGCCCCGAAGTATGTCGATATTATGATCAATAGTGTTTTTTGAGTTTGTTAAAAAATTTTAAAAACATAATTTCTGGATTTTGTCCCCAGAGGCATCATTATTAATAAGCTGTTTGTTACCCGTCAAAAATTATGGAACATTGGTTCGCGTCTTTGATGAGCCCTAGTATATATTTACAGTATTTTTTGGCAGTCCGTGGAGAGACAGTCGTAGTAATATCACTATCCCCGGGGTTCAATTTAGATTTTTCAGCCGTAAATTCGAACAAAATTACGGACGTTACACGAAGTTACGGAGATAGACAGATGGTTATACGGATGGAGAGACGGACAGACAATGAAATTATTGTATTTAGATAATTTTTTCATGTCTCATAGCTGTGTGTAGAATCGGTGAACCTTACATTAAGTAAAGTGATCACCTAAGTTAGCCTCACAGCGACGTGGTAAGCCTAAAAAGACTTCCATACAAACGTTACCATAAGAATAGCCTAGTCTCTGTGAGAGATCTATAATTTATCTTAATTTACATAATATTATACATTATATTACCACAAAGTTATTTTGCTATGATTGGAGGGGTAATTATTAAACGGTTGTAAATTTAACGATTGTTAAAAAAATACGGTAACTTTGTTTTTCCCAGCTCTTGTTTGAAATAATGTTCTTTGTTGCGATGCAAACAAAACTTTTTAGCAGAAAAGCTCTCGGAATTCTTTCGCGATATAAATGTTTAAAAAGCAAAGTACCTAATCCTGTTTTGCTGCACAGATTCTACAGTCAAAATTCACTTTTCATTTTATTTTATGAATACTGCTTTCAAAATTTTTTCGGTGAAACAAAACAAATGCGTTATTCAAAACTGATGGAAATCGTCTAATTGCAGCTCAAATAATCTGTTGCATTATGTTTCAAAAGTAGTAGGTATTACAAAGCTAAAATGTATATTTTTGAGTATAGTTTGTTTCATAATTCCAACATTTCACAATTTTGCACTATTTACATTAAGTATAATACTGAAACGAAAGGGCAAAAGAGATAACGTACTAAATCCCTTGTAATATATCACAACGGCCTATACAGCAATCTAGAGTGATCTACAACATTAATGAAACACCTGAAACAACGGATAAGCGACGAGAACCATTACCTTAATACTAGAATAATCGAGAAAGTTCTAAAATACCAGCATTTGGATACAAAGAGTCCAGACTTAGTCCGCCACGCAGTCGTCGCGTTTAGATAGTTCGTCCGGGGCGAAGTCAAAAGGCGGCTAGGATGGCCACTCGTGAAGTAATCAAACACATAAATAAAGCAAAATAATCAAGCGAAGCACCTAAGTGGCGAATAGACTAGTGCGACTTTTATGTGTGAGAATTGAATATTTTACGATTGATGAATAAGTGTTTTCTAGTTTGTGTCTTCTGGGGTAGTATGCCGTGTTTTTACAATCTTTTTGGCCAACGTTTTGGATCCTATCCTATCCTATCTTGCCAAGAGATCCGAAACGTCAGCCAAAAAGGCCGTAAAAACACGGTATCATACCCCAGAAGATACAAAACAGATAATTCTGTAAGGCTGTGAAAACCTTAGAACATTTTTGATAAATAAGTGTTATCCAGCGTGATAAAGTTTTCATATACGAATGATATGTTGCGAAATAGTATAGATTAAGGAAAAGCGTTAAGTTTAATTCATTTTAAGTGACTTTGAACATTGCAATCGCTAATAAGATTCCAGAGTTTTTATTTGCCCACCGCAGCCACGACACGTGACAATACACAGAGTGTATCAGTGTTTTAGTGTCTATCCTTGCCGTGATTGGTTGCAGACGCGAACTAGTACGCAACTGTCTCTCGACCTTACATCATGATCTTACGTGACTTACATCATTGTCAAACTACAAAAAGTTTACGCTGAGAGTAGCAGGTGTTAAAATAAGACACTGAACTATTAATGGCCTCACGTAATCGTCAAAGTGCAGGATAGTCGAGAAATAATAATTTTTAAGGGATATACCTGTTACCTGGTAACCAAGGGGGCATGACACCGGTTTCTCATAACGAGGGTATCGCGTTCGATTTCCAGTGAGGTCCCTTCATCAATGTGACTTACTCTAGCTGAGTAAGTGGCTTACCCACCTTAATTCTTTTCATGGGTGTATTTGGATGTATTTTTCTTCACGTTTCAACATTAAAATGTTAAACGGTTATACGCAGCATAAAAAATATTAAGTTGCGGAAACCAAAGGAACTGAAGTGTACAATTTAATATCTAGAGTTAATTTAAGTAGAATAAGTGCGTAAAGACGTTTCATGACATATGTGTACTGTAAGGTTAGGTTAGATATCAATCGTTAGAAGTATGCGCATGATACGAGTTTTGAAAGAATTGATCAGTGTCCATATATATCATTTTACTTAAAATCAATCGCTACTTACCTCCATACTTTATTATACTAAGAATCAATCAGTACCTATATATTTAATATTATTCAAATTAATTTACATAATATCGTATTGTTTTAGTGTTCGCCTATGATCCAGTAGGCGGTGGTTCGAGTTCCATTCCAGGAAACCAGTAATTGAATCCTACTTTCATACCAAAAGCTTTAAGCTAAATTTGAAAATAGCAAGAATATTGATGCGAAATGTGTTGCGTGTTAGCATCTCTTTAAAAAAATTGTATTCAGTATGAAAGTAGACGAGGTAAGATAATATTAAATTTAATATTCTCATGGCTTTCTGGTGGTGAGACCGGATCCTCGACCTCTGCGTCAACTGGAGAACCACCGAGCCAGCTAATTAATTAATGTCATGTTGGCGCAGTAAATACTGCCATCGGAAGCATCCTCCATAAAACTCCAGTACCTGCTGCTTAGTTTCAAAAGCCTTTGTGAGTGTTCCACACTTAAAGCGGGTGGTTTTGTCATCTCTAGGAAGGAGTTTCACATAATATAAAATAGCTCTTAATAAATAATATATTAAGCGTTTTGTTACTACCCGGAATTTCTCATACTAGTTGCTACTCAAGGTACCCGGATACTCAACATGGATGGACGCTTCCCCATCTTGTATCACACGAATTCATATACAGACTGGTCAAATTAGAAGTTTTCTCTTCAAATAATTTCCTTAGCAATGTTCGTCTTCCTTTTATTTACCTTTCCTCTTTATGAATAAAAATATTTAAACTTGGAGTCGAAAATGGGTACCCAGGTACCCGGGAAGTTAAATGAAGGTTAATAATGAAATAAATTAATAAATAATTTTATTTAATAAATGAATTAATATGTTTCTTGTAGTATATATAACAGGCTTTGACGTGATGCCACAAAAATATCCAGACTCGAGAAAATCATATAGATGTGAACCTAGAACACTCAGGTCTTTATTATAATTTAAAATATATGTTTTATTGGAGACTCCATATTAAATTCAAATTCACAAAACCTCGCTTAAAATTTAATAATATACTTATATAGAGGTACAGAACTTTCAAAATTTGATAACGTCTGAATGTTATTACGATGGAATTTGTGTACGTTGCATCGTGTAGAGTGATAACTAAAGCCAGGTCAAACGGGTTGTAAGCCCTGGGCTATATAAGACTTTCATACACGTTTTTCATATATAAATAGCTTCGTCTCTGTGAGAATTCTATAATTTATCTTTAAGTTGTTGAGATATAATTTAATGAGTAATTTTGTTCCATCCGAAGGAGTCGCATGACGTCATCTCTCGTACCCGGTGGACTTCGTGATGCGTGACGTCACAGGCGAGTTGGAGGTCAATCATTCCGCGCTAAAATACATTAATTTTTATATTATTTTTCTCCGTTATTTTACTGACAGATTTCAAAAAACATTATGAAACTTCTCTATTATGTACCTACATACGATAAAGTGATCTGCTTGTTAATCTAGTAGTGAATGTGATCGCTTAGAAATCCAGATAATTGTATAGAATAAGCCAATTTTCATATTTCTGACAAAATTAATGGACTAAATTTATTTACTTTCAGAACAAAAAGGCGCACAAAAAGGCCCTACGAAATAATACGTTTATTTCAAAGAAAATTGATGGATAGCATTGCCTCTTAAATGTATTTAGAGCAACTAAATAATGAACCTCTTTAACAAAATCTCGTATTTCAATCAAATAAAGTATACGTAGTGGTAGAGATTTGAGTGAAGAAGCTTCGAATGAGTAATTAAACTTCAATGCATACATGAAAAGTGTACAAATAATGGTGAATGAAAGATATTTGATTGTTTTATCACTATGAAAATTTTATCAAATAAGAGGCATTTCACCTATTCATTTTGGAGAAACAAAATAAATGCTATTCAAAAAAATAATAATTGTAGTTATCAAATGTACTAAAATTACCTCTGTTTCATGTGTCTCAAAAGTTAAGACATCCTTAGATAAAAAAAATTAATTTATGAAGTTTTAGTTAGTTTAGAAATTTAATCAGTTTACCGTTTGCAAACAAAATATATACAACAGAAAAATCTCAACTTTTTCAATAATTGCATGACTTTAAGGTAATTGGACTCTTCCGTTTCCCGTACTACCTACAGTATCATAACTTTTATTCTTCGTAAAAAAATTACAAATAAAGTAAAATTAAATAATAAAAGTGACCTAAAACGCTATTAAACAGAACAGTATTAAAGTAACTTAAGCTCCAAATACTATGCCAGTGAAGTGTACAACTAAAACGTCTATTCTTTGAAAAACATTACTGACCTGTCAAAACCAGCTGTGCAGTTTGACACATACCTACTAACAAAGGTAAATTTCAAAAGATTAACCTTATTTAAATTGTAACAGCTAATGAATCCAGAAATGGCTGTCTGCAATCAATGTATGTGCACAGTAACAAATATTAAACAGACAATTCGTTGCAAAAAATGCTCAAGTTATTACCACACAGATTGTATAAATATCTCCAAAGAAAATTTTAAAAAGATGTCGACAAAAAACATAGAATCATGGATTTGCCCGCCTTGCAAAAAAGATAAAAGTGATAGAAAACAATCTGGGGAGCCTCCGATTATCAATCCATCCCCTAAAGCTAATGATACATCACTTATCACCATCGATGCCAACTCATTTGCACTCTACAATAGTAACATAGAGGGGCTGCGATCCTCCTTAATCGATTATCTAGAGAGTAAACTTTCTGAAAACCACAAGCAATGGAAACAAATTTCAGATCAAAATACCAGCATCCTCCAGGCTATACAATTTGTAAGCAACCAATATGAAGACCTGAAGACAAAAATTACTGTCATCGAGTCTAGATGCAATCAGATAGAAAAAGTTCAACAAAAGCAATCTGAATTAGTTAAAAGAATAGAATACTTGGAAAATAAATTTGACGAACAGGAGTATCAACAATTAGCCACCAACATCGAAATCCGTGGATGCCATGAAACTTCGGCAGAGTCAACCGCTGATCTCACTCACAGTGTCAAAACCATCATCTCAACAATAAACTGGGAAGGTCAGATGAGCGACATCCTCTCCATACAACGGGCGAGGCAGCACTTCTCAAAAAAGACTCCACGCCCGATTATTGTGAAATTTACCAACCGGACCTGTCGAGATACATTCCTCGACAGAGTTAAATCTCACAATAAACAATCGAAAGGTTATGAGCGCTCACTAAACACTTCCATCTTTAAAAATAACCAAGAAATCAAGCCTATTTACATCTCCGAGCACATTACAAAAAAATGCAAATTTTTACTAGCGGAAACAAAGAAGATAGCCATCCAGAAAAATATAAAATTTGTTTGGATTAAGAATGGACGCATATATACAAGAAAAGATGTCGGCGAGCCATTTCTTTGTATCAAATCGGAGACGGATCTGTCAAAATTGTAATGTCGTTTGCCGATCCGCGGTGTAACAAAATTTCTCTTTTCTATGGTCTTTACTAAAGGCCATAAACAACCAATGTATAAAATAAACCATGAATTATAAAAACTTGCTGAATGGGCAAATCACAGACATCTATTCCAATATTTCATAAA
The DNA here is from genome assembly GCA_016648135.1 of Agrypnia vestita. Lineage (NCBI taxonomy): Eukaryota > Metazoa > Arthropoda > Insecta > Trichoptera > Phryganeidae > Agrypnia > Agrypnia vestita. The sequence goes on from JADDOH010000472.1 coordinate 86,818, forward strand.
TATTAAATTTTGTTGTCATATCAAAACAAACCTAAAAACCATACTGAATTACTTTCCTCTGTCGTGTCAAATAACACATAATTACACTGACCCATTTAAAAACATTATATATCAACTGAAAAGATACACACTCGACAATTAGATCATTCTAAGTAATCATAACTCATTCTTAAACTTCTTTTTACTTTTGTTTCAAACACATACTTTTTATAAAATATATACCTACCTTGATAGTAATACCACAGCATACCCAGGTAATACAGTTCATAATGTACCATTATCATTTCATTTACATAGCAAAATATTCATTAAAAATACTAAGTTTAAGCAATATCTTAATTCAATTCTATTTCTGTAAAATGAAGTTACCCTATATACCCGCATCTTGTAACAATCATGTACAGTGCAAATATGTAGGTATTTACTACCAACTCTTAATGAAACCTTTTCACTTTAAAAGCTTACAGATCGATACCCATGACATAAAAGTGACAAAGATGAATATTAATAATCTCGCGGGAGATATAAAGGCATTCGCTCTTTCGCAAACTATAATAGTCCCATTACCTGAATCATGCACACAATATGATTCGGATATATTTACTTGTACCGAATGTTGGTGTAACAAAAAAATTATCCAAATCTACTACAGAAAGATATGGAATGGCTAATATAATTGATCTGGTAAACCAAATAGATTCCTTTGAACCAATTACCACTAAAACTGTAGACCAACCAGAAAACTGTAAACAATATTTTTGTAGAGGAACTAGCACTCTTAAGATTCTAAATATGAACATACGAAGCATAAATCATAATTTTGACGAACTTCTTGTACTACTGCATCGTCTAAATATAGACTTTCAAATCATTATTCTTACGAAATGCTGGTTAAAAGATAAAGACACAATACAGACGATACCAGGATACACCGGGCATAAAACCTCCAAACATTATAACCAAAATGACGGTGTTGTAACATACATTAAAGCAAATCTAAATGTCGAAGTAACTGAACCAGATATAAGTGACGCCAATTGTTTAAAAATTAATTTGTGTAATGGTACCTACATATATGGGATTTATCGACCACCGTCCTTCCAAAATGCGTATGAATTCACAAATTCTCTTTCTGAAGAGCTACTCACAATGGCCAAAAACCCAACAATGATCATTGCAGGTGACATAAACATTGACATAACTGCAAGTACTCCCACCACAAATGCATCTGAATACCTATCCATGTTAGCTGAACAAGGTTTCGTTCCTGCCATCAGCAACCCAACAAGAGGTAACGCATGTTTAGACCATATTATGGTTAAAAGCAAATTCTTGGTGAAAGGAATTGTATGTGAAACTACTATCACGGATCACTTTCCAGTAATGATTGATATTGGAACACAAAAAATAAATACAAAACCTTATACAAAACCCCGACACAAACTAAATTTTGAAATGCTAAAAAAAGACTTGGAAAAAGAAACTTGGTTACCAGTATACGAGACTAATGATGCTAATACATCATATTCAAAATTCCTGTATATTCTACAAAGCCACATTAAAAAAAATCAAGAACATATATCTAATAAATCGAGGAAAAAAATTAAGAAATCTTGGATAACTGAAAGTTTAGTTAACTGCATAAATAAGAGAGATGTGTTACACAAACAGTCTAAACTTAACCCTCTAAATGTCGGCTTACAAAACTTTTACAAAAAGTATAGAAATATTTGTAATAGAGCGGTCAAATCCGCTAAACACTTATATTACAAAAATATTATAAAAGAAAATCAACGTGATGCAAAGAAAACATGGGAAATTATAAGAGAAATGACTTCTACACAAAATACTAGAAGCAATGATATATGTGATATGCTGATTCCAAACAAAAATCATGCTACTGAGGATAAGGCCATTACTGAAGTGCTAGATAATGTAAACGGGCATTTCGCTTCGCTTGGTAAAAATTTAGCATAAAATATTTTGTCTCGTCTAAAAACTACCGAAGAAAACCTCAAAACAAATTTAAATTCAGCAAATCCATATTCATTTTTCTTTGCTCCAACTTCCAGTCATGAAATTGCTGCAATTATTAGTAATCTAAAGTCTCACAGTGCCCCTGGAAACGATGAGGTAACAGCAAAAGTAGTGAAGTATAATAAAGACCAATTAAGTAAGCCTCTTTGTTATATATTCAATCAAAGTCTCTCAACGGGTACCTTTCCAAATGCACTAAAACTGGCTAGAATCTGTCCAATATTCAAGGGTGGTGATCCCCGTAATCCGAGCCACTATAGACCTATATCGCTCCTAAGTGTTTTTTCTAAAATCTTAGAGAAGATAGTTAAAGTACGTCTTTTAAAATACCTGGATATTCACAAAATAATCTCCAACAATCAATACGGGTTCCAATCAAAACTCTCAACAGAAGATGCAATATGTCAACTAACGGAATTCTTAGTTACACAATTAGATAAAGACAAACGTTGTATTGGTATATTTTTGGACCTAGCCAAAGCTTTCGATACGGTGTCTCATCCACTGCTGCTGCACAAGTTATCAGCTTTGGGAATAAGGGGGACGGCTTTGGCGTGGTTTGAAGATTATCTAAATAACAGGGTTCAGGTGGTTAAATCGGGCGATCACTGCAGCAACCTCCACAAAACATCATATGGAGTACCGCAAGGAAGTGTTTTGGGACCCACGCTCTTCCTCATATATGTCAATGAAATGTGTAACTCCAATTTAGAAAACGGTAAAATAATTTCTTTTGCAGATGACACAGTGCTTCTTTTTCAAGATGATTCCTGGGAAAATGTTTTAAAAAAGGCACAAAGTGGATTGAATCGAATAACATCATGGCTTGACAAAAATCTACTAACAGTAAATGCTTCAAAGACAAAATACATGTGTTTCTCCATCAGTAAAAGAACAGTAATAAAGCAGCCCAAAAATCTACTGATTCACACATGTCAATCAAAAGATAAACCCTGTGATTGTACTAATCTGCAGACAACGGAAGATATACGATATCTAGGTGTGTACATAGACCAGCATCTAAACTGGAGAAAACATATTTTGAATCTCACAATCCGAATAAGAAAGCTAGTTTATTTTTTCAAAGAAATTAGAGATGTACTCGACGCACCGACAAGAAGAATAGTATACTATGCACTGTGTCACTCACTCATTAATTATGCAACTGTCAGTTGGGGTGGTGCAGCTTGTACTATATTAGATTCATTAAGCAAAGCCCAGAAAATGGTATTGAGAGTTCTTCATAAAAAGCCATTTCGTTTTCCTTCAGAAGAACTTTTCAGAGAATGTCACGTCCTGGACATCAATCAAACATATTTACTCAACACTTTAAAATATTTTTTCCGACATAAACAAGATCACCAACAAATAACTCACTCACATTCAACAAGGGCACAGGTGAACTGCAACTATCTTGTACCAAAATTCAAAAAAACATTTTCACAAAGATTTCACCTCTTCCAAGCACCAAAAACATTCAATACTCTTAACACTAAACTTAAAACATGTAGCCATAGTCTCGCGTATTTTTCTTCTAAAGTGAAACTCTGGCTGCATGAAAAGGGAAGGAAGCATGCCCAAAACCTATTAAAAGCCATGATATAAACTAAATTTAAAATATACTATTCCTACAAGAACATTTACTGTCATCTTTTTAAATACTTTTAATTGTTTTATTTTATTTTATTAATATCCTATTCAGATCATTTTTTTTCCTTTGTCTATAATAGAATTAATTAACACCATTATTAAATTGTAAACATTTAATTATTACTATTACTTAATTTTAATTGTCAATAAGATTGATTCACAAATGTTATATAAATAATAAATATTCTTGAACATTATACTACTGGAAGAGCACTGTCTGCTATAATACAGTAAATTACTAGTGTAGCAGGCAGGGCGTCAAATCAATTTAGTGTTTACTTGCTGCCAAGACACTCAGCAACAATGAAAAAAGCTTAATTTAATTTTGTAAACACTGTAAACATTTGTAACATTGAACATTGAATAAACATTTATTATTTGAGCCCTTGCCCGGAATAACGTTGTATCCAACAATACTCTCATTCCGAGAAAAATTGAAAAAACGAAACCAGTTACAATTTATTACATTTTATATTTTAAATATAAAAAATATATAATTCTTAACTAATCTCAATATAAAATAGGGGGAAAAGTCAATTAAATTTGAATCTATTGTAAAAAAACATGCTGAATCAGTGGAAAAACGTTGTATATGAAATTTTCACAAACAACGTTATTCCGCAAAATGTTTTTTTTATTCTGCTTTACTTGATAATGCCTTTTAAAAGCAGCATGTGCTCATCTAACATGAATTCACAAATGTCATCGAGGTCCTTGAGCTTAACAGTCTTATGTGCAGTAGATTGGAATACATTGAAGTTAGTTCCAGGCTCCCTAACTGCATGATTTTTTTCCAAACGGTAGCCAATCTTGCCCTCCTTCCACAAATAGTTGGTAGAAAGCTATAGGAGGTCCATGATTCTAATTCTTTGTGGAAGGTTTGAGCTCTGATTGTAATGAGATCATTAGTAGGTAAAGAGCTTTTACGGAACGATAAGTCTCTCGTACATACTATTACATATCTCCCTCTGTTTGCTGAATACGGCGTCGGACATTCAATTTCTTAATACACAAGACGAGATGATTACTTTTTTCATTGTAATTCAGTAACCTGAATACTGATTAAATATTTATCTTGATATTAAAATGGAGAAAACATCCCGGATTTAAACATTTTTGGCACAAACTCGACCCTGCGAAAAAGAATGAGGAATTAAATAAACTTTTTGTATCGGTGTTATATTAAGTTACGATATAAAGAGCACTATAAAGCCAGCATTATTATCAAAAAGCATTTCAAATATCAATATGGATAAATCAATTGAGTAAAATCGGTTAACGTTCGACAAAATAATATTGTCACATATGAAATCACAATATCAATCAGAACTGCCAAATCGTATACAACGTTATTCCACAAACATGTTCTGGCGGGTCAATTGCAGGTTTGATAATATTTTTTCTGGATAAAAACTCCTTTCCTGCATCCTTCAACTTATTGGCTTTGATATCTTTCCAATTCAAAACATTAGATGTTCGTTTTCTCCCTTTATTCATGTGAATTAAACCACGCTCCACGATATTGACGCTCGGCGACGCCATTTTGAGAAACACTATACAACGTTATTCCACAAACCAATAACTTTAAAATGCAGCCAGAAGCCTAAATATTTTTTTTTGAAATATTATTTACCTTAATCGATGCATAATAACATACCCAACATAACTCCATCAATAACTCAAAATTGACATTTGTGTTGGATACAACGTTATTCCGGGCAAGGGCTCATTTATTGAATAAACATATTTTTATTCTCCCAAGATCTCCACTTCAGAACTCTGGGAATCCATCTTGTAGCATCCTGCCTTGCAACATGCCCTGCCCATTGCCATTTTAGCCTCGCTACACGATCCATGATATCCACTACTCTAGACCTGCGCCTAATTTCATAATTTCTAATCTCTTAGACTTACTCCAAGCATGGGTCTCTCCATGCATTTGAGCTTTTCTACACTTTTCATTATAAGGGCCATTGTCTCAACTCCATATGTATTCACTGGCAGTATGCACATTCAAATACTTTTCTTTTAGGCTAATTGGGATCTCTTTAGTTAATTATTATAATTGACTGTGATGATTTTGTTTTCTGGACTCACAATTTTTGTTCAGTTCACAATTCAAATACTTTTCTTTTAGGCTAATTGGGATCTCTTTAGTTAATTATTATAATTGACTGTGATGAAATTGTTTTCTGGACTCACAATTTTTGTTCAGTTCACAATTCAAATACTTTTCTTTTAGGCTAATTGGGATCTCTTTAGTTAATTATTATAATTGACTGTGATGATTTTGTTTTCTGGACTCACAATTTTTGTTTTCTTTATATTCATCTTAAGACCAACTTTTCTCGAAGCCTCGTGTTGTTCTTTTAACATTATACTTAGTTCTTTGATGTTTTCACTTACAACTACTGTGTCGTCAGCAATCTTAGGCGACTTAAGTATGTATCATCTACCTTCACACCTTTGTTATCTCAATTCAGGGTCTTGATCTTTCAAGGTGACTCTTCACGTTATAATGTGAAGAGTTTAGGCGAGATTGCATCACCTTATCGGACACCTTTTTCTATTTTTATTTTCTCAGTTCTAGTGTGGTCGTCAATTATAACACTCATAGTTGCATTTTCATATATAAAGTTTACTAATCGTATATATCTAGAATCTATTCTTACTTTTTGGAGTTTTTCGATGATTGCCCATCTTTCAACTCTTATATAATAAATGATTATATTAAATTATATAATAAATCATTATATTTCGTCATAAAACATCAAAGTAAATACATCTAATACACGTCGAATAAAATGATAAAAACCTTGCAAAAATTGGAAATGGATTTTTTTAGAAGGTTTTTATCATTTTATTTGAGTTGTGTTAAAGCAAATAGATTTCAATGATAGTTTCGCAAAAAATAAGAAATATTTAAAAAAAAATGCAAATTATGATATTCCATATCTCCATAACTATTGATAAGGTCATAGTTTCTTGAACATTTTCGACTCATTATCGTGACAGGAATCCACCTGTAAAGTCTCTAACATCGGCCACCGGACACACTGTATAAAATCGGTACACTTTTCTTAATTTTGGAGATATTGACACACACATTCAGGTTTGCGCTTACGCACGCTCAAATTCACAAACACGCGCGCTGTCAATAATTCATTAAATGGAAATATGGTCGCATCGGCCGAGACTGAAGGCTGCAGCGACATCGACATTTCAAAGAACGGAGTCACAACTAGTCACAAGAGGCGCGACCTCGGCGGGAGACCTTTTCCTAACTCGGCTCGCTCGACCGAAACGTTCGGTGCGTCATTCATGAGAAAGTTTTCGGCTGTATTCGCAATATCTAACTTTGAAGTTGTTATTTTGATATTGGTTACTAATTTGTTTATTTTTGCATAGGTCCACAGTGACATCGCATTCTCGCCAGAAAGATTAAACGTGAAGTTGATAGGTGTATAATTATAAAATATACGCCGTACTAATAAAGCTATCATATGATCAGAGTCGGTTTCCGGTAGGCGCAGACTAAAGACTCTTCTGTCGCTCATCTACGCCTGTCTTGTTCATTTCTTAAGCCATCTAGCTCTCTTCAAGTCGTCCGTCCGAAGCATTCGTGACCGACCTTCATTATAACTGCCCTTCCACGAACTTCCAGGTTGAGCCGCGTTGTAGGTACGACCGGCAAGTCTCGCTTTAGTGTCGAACATCTGCCTCATCCTCTCGATGGTTTTCCTGTCTCTAAATAAGATTGCTAATATCACTCGCTCCATAGCCAGTATAACAGTCAGTTTTAATACAATCTGCTTTACAAGTAATCACGTATGACATTACAGGGTGAATTCGCAATCTTAGGCGAGCGTTCGGAGATGTTAACGCATCAGCTTGTTCCCAAACAGTTCAACTTAATGAAGGCTGCCCATCCCAATTATATTTTTTGCTCAATACAGACCTTATGTTAACTTCCCCAACTTTAGGAATTGTCCAAAATGTACCAGTTCCTTCAGTGCCGTCCTCGAAAAGTTGCATAAAGGTCTTGGCTGTAATTGGCTAACTTTTTTGCTAACTAACTTTTTATGGTTAACTTTCTTAAATTCGTCTGTTATCTGTAATCAATGCTGTATTTTACCGTATATAAAATGATTCAGCCTTTTCATGTTCAATTTTAAACCGTTATGTAATAATTAGAGATTTTTGAGAACATTTCGGAGGGCAAGAGTGAAGTGCTTTTAAGATATTACATTCCCTATACAACATGCAATTTTGTTAATGTGTTGTTTTATATTTTGCTGGGCTACCCACGAACTGACTAAAGATTCGTAGAGAAAGGTGAAATTTGAATTCCATTTATCCAAAATAAAAATTAACCATGCAAAATTAGAAAACAAATAATGTCCTCAAATCTTCGAAAGCTATTCAAAAGGAAGAAGGGCATGACACTTTTAGCAGATATATGAATGTAAATTATGGTGTCCCTTAGGGATCCATTTTGGGACCATTACTACATATGATTGAAATATACATAAATGACCTACAACAGCAAAATATCAGAGACAAAACAATACTGTGCGCAAATGACCTCGGAATATGTTACGAGAACATCAATGACATAGAAACCACAAGATGAAATATACATACTAAAGGAGTGGAGAAATAGCAATTTTCTTACATTAAATACTAAAAAATGTAACTTTATTCACTTTGAGCGAAACGAAAGAGTCTTTAAATGGACGAAAAGTTTCGCAATGTAGCACATTCTGAGCACACACTCATTACTAGGACTCATTGTATTACTATACATATATGTATATAAAATGATTGTATCAATAAACTATTTGACCTGTTATATAAAATGCACCAATTCACACCAATTAATATAATAATTCTGATGTATGAGGCATATGTCAGGAGAAAAATAGGATACATTCCGGGAATTGGAAATTAAAAAAAATAACGAACTTCAAAAATAGCATTATAAAATATAATAAATGGTTTACAACTTGAATTACTTGACACCGAGTGAGAGTTTATCGAACAATACAGCAACAAACAACAAGACATTGACAATATCAATAAAATCTAATACATATTCATAAGCATAATGGCGAAATACAAGTTTCGAGGTCGAGGAAAAATTACACAAAATACTTGAAAACCATCAATACCACGCAATAACTAGCACATTATTCTCAAAACTATCACATCACAGATCATAAAATATTTCCATTCCCATCGCACTCACATCAATAACGTAAATTTCGCGGCCTTTTTTAATATTGGTACGCACTGTTTTTGTTGTTAAATATTAATATATGACTTGTTAATTCTGTGGAAACTTGAAAGATCTCTGTACTATTTAATATTCACGTGTAAACTAATTTTTATTTGTATTGTTAATTTCCCGTAAATATATCTCATCTCATCTTCTTCCCCTTGCAATTCGGGTCGGGGACCCGTTGCATCGACAAGGAGCCTCCATTCGTCCCTGTCTTAGGCTAATTGTGCGGCCTCCTTCTACTGTATTCCCATCCTTTCCTCACACAGTTTCTGGAGTTGCCTCGCCCGACTGTGTCTGGGGCGGCCCACTGGACGTCTTCCCTCAGGAATCGCACTCAGTATTTTCCTAGGAATTCGGTTATCAGACATTCTTAGTACGTGCCAGCTCAGTTGCGATCTTTCTATGAAGAGTAGCGGTGGTTCAATGTTTAGATCGTCTCGGATCGAGTTTCTTTCGGACTCTAGAGAGTGTTCGTTCGTTTAGCATTCATATCTGGTGACCGTACGTAGGTAAGCGTAAATAAATAAATAAATACCAACCGGAACAGGATTATCACAACTCTTTTGCAACGGATTAAAATTATATTACGACTTTCAATAACAGACAAGATATGTGAACACTGACAATTCTTAAAAAGGAGTGACAAATTTACTGTGCCGAATGCAAACGTAACAAGGACAGTTCTGTTGTTGAATTATCCGTTGTTAAGATATTGTAAGTTCTTCAAATTTATTTAAATATCTAAAAAAACTCCATCTAGCGTTGTTCCGTATTTCATCGGATTTCATTTGGATTATCTGACATAATAAAATTGAATTTTGATTTAAAATAACATTTTCGTAACATGCAGCACAAATTGTATATAAATTAGCAGGTAAGCAATTGGCTATCGTCGATTGCTATCGGCTGTCGCCGATTGCTTTCTACTAGGTCCTGCGGGCGGCTTTTATGGCCGCATCGCGGAAAATGACGGCCGCTTCGCGGCCAATTGTGTTTGCTGTATGCTAGGCCCTGCGGGAGCCTAGTCTGCATTATATACTCTGTATCATGGTGCATTTTTCGAGAACAATTGCATATTGATCATATTAAATAACCATTCCAATTGTAATAATTTCGTTGTCTGTCTGTCCGTCCGTCTGTCCCCACTTCGTGTACCGTCCGTAACTTCTTTATAGTAATTGTTTTCGAAAATTTCTTTTTTACGATTTTTTTTCAAACATTTATTTTTTCAAAAAAAAATTCTTTTCGAATTTTTTTTTGACGGCTTACTGCTAGTTAAAAATAAAAAATTACAATATTTTTTATAAAAAAAATTATATGAAAAATTTTAGTAGTACCTACTTAGAGAATTACGTGTAAGCAGATATTGATTTTTATACCGCTAGAATATTTCAACTACTAATCAATAAAAAATCTGAAATTCATACACGTAAAATACGTCATTCAGTTAAATATGGAACAAAGGTCATCTGAAACCGATTGGCGGAAAATATAAAGTTCTTATACAAAGTTCCAATCTCACTCCAGACCAGCAAGTTAGTCCTGTCCTTATAGCACAAGCGTTTAGCTCACTTTGAAAATAGTGAGAATGTCGATGTGACACCTATTCCGGGTTCGCATCTCTATTTTTAAAAAAATAAGTAGACACTGGCATTTTCGTCCCTTACGTGGATTTTGCCGTGTGATTTATTTTCATGAAAAAGCGTTTGTCTTATAGACAAAAATATTTATATTGAAAATATTTATATTTATTTACTAGAGTCATGCAGGCAATCGGTAGTGCAATTTAAGCTTTTAAAAGCTAAATTTTGGCATGGTCCTTAATATAATTATTCAAAATAAAATTTCTAAAGTCACCATCGATCCGAGGTATGCTAAGCTTTAAAACAAAATATGGTTGCTTTTTTATTACCTTTGATCCTTTTTTTGACCAAAGTTCTACGCCAAAATTGTTCGTTACTAAACGGGAGCAAAACTTGAAAAATATTGGCATTAATGGATTAACCCTGAAGTGGTGTTTCGGACAGGAATTAGAAGTTCGAAACGATCGCCGTGGAACGGTGGCGTCATCACGAAACAATGCCAGTTTTGAATGTTTATGTAAACAGATGAAATAAAAGACTTTATGTGACACACTATTTTTTGGACTCTATGAATAATGTTTATTATTATAGATTTAAATATTGACATATACAATGTAATATTTATGGATTTTTGTCACATCTTTTATTTTTTAATAAAGAGAGTAAATCGCTTGCAAAGCGATAGACGATGCGCTTTTCGAAGCAATCAGCCGTTCGCGGCATTTTTGACTGACATATGGTCAGTATGGAAATCGAAATATTTTCCAAATATTTCTGGAATTTGACCCGCTCACGAGGCGTGATAATTTAGACTGGTATATACATTTCCGAGAACCAGCCAATTGGGTGCGCCCGGCTGGTATTCCGAAGATTAAAGTGGGGCGGCAGGCTGCAGACTGACCGTTCCCCATATCGCTTGCATCTGATTTACGGGTACCCAGCCCGTAAAATCAGAGTCTTGTCGCACAAGACCGACTGGACGTAGACTGGCGGAGGAGCATCATTACTAAAAAGTGCGTGGAGCACCGTACACACAAAATATAAATTAAACTTTACAAAATTCTTCAAAAAATAATTTTTATTAAAAACACAGGAAAAGTCAAGAAACGCATAGAAAACATAAAATGGGGAATTAAAAATAGTGGCCCTAAAATGGACCTTTTACGCTCAACATAAGCGCAATCGCTAATATCGACCCCACCGGCCGAGCGATACCGTGCCGAAAAAGATGACTTTCAGTCAAAATCGAATATTGGCCGCTACAGCAGTCCAATTAAACTAAAACTTTCTTTATTGTATTCTTCCAGTAAATATCTATACAAAAAGTATATATTTACGACTACAAATTACATCAGAAACGTAGGAGGAATTTTGTTTGATAAAATTGTTTATAACTAACATAATATTAATTATTCACTCATTAAAACTATAGTCAAAAGACGCCTTATAAAATATACTTCATAATTATTACACAAAAATTCATGTATCTACTTAAGAACTATTTTTTATTGAATTTAATGTAACTAGCCGATTGCACTCGGTACATAACTTGTAATAACTCTGTTAATACTACCTTGCGGGTCCCATAGACTATGTTAGATTATCAGCAAGGTTTAGTCTTGTATAAATTAACATGATTTACGTCTCAAAAAGACGATGAAACTATTTTTACGATTTTTTATGTCGGAGCAAAGTGCTTTCTGCCGATCTCCGCAGCCAATCGTCAGACTGATTAGTACCAAAATTCACTCAGAGATGGCGCGAGCGCTGAAATCGGCAAAGCAAGCTTTGTGATTGGCTGATTGTTTTACGATGGAGTTATGGAAGGGATTTTGTAATTTGGCTATATAAACAGTTTCATAACGGCGAGCAATTCAGTACACCTGAAGGTGCTTTAAGAGCCTATCGGACCACTTTTACCAGTCTTTCATTTCTCTCTACCTACAACGACCCTGCTGACTACTTGGACTTTCTCTGGATCTTCTTTGGCCCTTTTAAGGCAACCTCTACTACACCGGCGTTTCTAGATTGGTTTTATACGACTTTGCCATCTGAAACTTTCGGTGCGTTTCTTCGAGTTTTGGGCACGTGGAACCAAACTATCTTTTGCGTGTTCCTGTCCGGAACAAGTGGTATCAAAGGTACTTAAATATATGGAAAAAATAAAATGCACCACGAAACTATGCAATTCTGTTAGTGATCCTGAATATATAAAGTTTAGCACACCAAAGGGATGATGCTAAACGTTTTCTGTTTTTTAATTTTTATTTAAAAAAAAATATAGATACGCGAACACAGAATACATATCGTATCAATATTCTTACTATTTTAAAAATAAGCTAAAAGCTTGTGCTATGAAAATACGACTGACGTGTTGGTATCCTGGAATGTGGCTCGAACCACCAATCACCATTACTAGGCGAGCGTCATGATCGTTGCACCAACAAGTTATACCTAGCGTCGCGGATAGTGACACAAAAATCATCATGATACAGTTATTATCCATACAGATACTACATGGGAAAAGAAATACGGAAAAGCTGAAAAAAAATTAGGAAAAAAATAAATCAATGTCAATAAAATGAAATACCTCACCTTTAGCATAAATGAAGTAAGTAAACCATCACGTTCTCCCGTACGCACTCGTGACGTTAGTAGCACTGTGATGGCAAATGTAAAACATCGGGACACTCCGAAACTATTGCATTAACACGCTAACTGGTAAACTTGGAAAACTCTTGCTCTGCTTCAAAGAATGTGTTGAACTTAAACCAGCTGCGCAAAATTTATTTCGCACTCTGTCAGAAAAACGTAGGTATAGTGGGCTGTGGAGGAGCAGCTATTGCCATACTTGATCCGCTGATGAAAACTGTATCACGAATGATTTTTAATCACAAACTTCATTCCATAAGCTAAAGGTATTAAATATAAGGCAGCTATTTAAAACGTTGTTTAAAGACTTGCTTGAAAACAAAGGTTGGGCTTGTCACCGGCAGGATTTTTCTTTATGTATTATAACCTTTTTGATGTTTCTATATGAAGAATAAGTCTCATTGTTTTAATACAAAACAACATAATTCTTCTTCTTCTTCTTTAGCCGTTTTCCCTCCACTGATGGATGTAGGCCTCTTCCATTTTCCTCCACTCATCTCTGTTTCTCCCCCTTCGTACACAGGTTCTTCCTGCTTGCTGGACTATGTCATCAGACCACCTTTTGGGAGGTCTTCCGACGCTTCTATTTTTCGTCCAGGGCCTCCTCTGTAGGATTCTGGGTGCCCATCTAGTATCCTCCTGTCGAGCCATATGTCCAGCCCACTACCATTTTAGTTTCGCAATACGGTCCATAATATCGGCAACTTTTGTTCGGCGTCTTATTTCTTCATTTATGATTTTATCTCGAAGGCTCACGCCGAGCATCTATCTGCCTTTCCATGGCCCGCTGTGTACATTTTAATTTGTGTTTGCTTTTTCTGTTAGTGTTGTTCTAGGCCATATGTCAACATCGGTAGGATACACGTATCGAACATTTTTCTTTTCAGGCATACTGGGATTTCTTTATTTTCAAACAAGTATTTAAATTTACCAAATGCTGTCCAGCCCAGACCTATTCTTCTTGGTAGTTGTGCTGTTTGGTTTTATTTTCCCAGCTTTATTTTATGACCAAGGTACACATATTCGTCAATTGTTTCTATTTTCCAATTATTTATTGTGAATTTATGTTTGGATGTGGTCAAAATTTTTGTTTTTTGTATGTTCATTTCCCAAACCTGTTGCTTTCGATGCTTCTTGCAATTCTCTGGTCATAGATTCCAATTCTCTTACATTATTGCTAAAAATCACTATATCGTCTGCAAACCTGAGGTGGCTCAGATAGGTACCGTTAGTCTTTACTTCTTTATTTTCCCAATTTAGGTTTTTGAAAATGTCTTCCAAGGCAAGTGTAAAGAGCTTTGGTGAGATAGTATCACCTTGTCGCACACCTTTTCCGATTTTGAAACATTCTGTCTTCGTGTCTTCATCTATTGTCACGCTCATGGTTGCATTTTCATATATGTATTTTATCAGTCTCGTATATTTTGAGTCGATTCGTCCGCTTTTGTGATCGCTCACGTCTCGATTGAATCGAATGCCTTTTTATAATCAATAAAGGTCATATGGAGAGTGATATTATATTCTGTTGCGTTTTCAATGAGTAATCGAATTGTTTGTATGTGGTCCTTTGGGACACCAAAGTCTCTTCGAAACCCAGCTTGTTCTATTGGTTGGTACTGGTCAAATTTATATTACAAAATTATATACAACATAATTATTAAAACGGAATAGAATGCATTTCGTAATAATAAAAAAATAGTACACCAGCATTATTTTTTCGTTTGTTGATATAATCTACGTAGGTACTTGTAAGACTCTTTATGTGTTTATTATGAAGTTCATCGTGTTTATATTTATTTATTGTATGTTGTATTATTTAAATTCCTAGATACAATTTTTTTATATTGCCAATTAATGGCTCGTTATAGGTTCTGTTTAGTAAGATATTCATCCAAAAATAATAATCTTGTATTGTTAAAAGTAAAAAATAAATAAATAAAATAAATTTTATCTTACGGTTTTTGGAAGACACCAGTAGCTACCGTTTAAGAGTAAAACTCCGAAAAAAACTTATTATATGCATGAAAACTTGACCGTTTATATATTGTACGTATATAAATCATATGTAATATAATAATATATAATATAATGACCAACATTGTTGCTCAGAGAAGTAAAAATAAAGGCATTAAAGACTCGTTATTAGTATAAAGGACTAAAATAACATTTGTTTAGTAATACTTGAATAAAATACTACATATTATATAATATTAACTGCCTCCATCGATGCTGCTTCATGTATTTTGGATGTATTTATAAATATTTAATATCCTCGCTTTGTCCAAACAAACGTCTTCCTCTTCCTAACTTTGTAGCCTCAGACACGGTCATCTTATTTTCATATTACACAAATTATTTGTTTATGTGTTAGTTCTGGCACTCTTATATGGTGGAACCTGCGCGCGAATAGTTTCCCACCGTCGTGGCGAGGGTTAACGCGCGGCAGCGGCAGTCGCGAAGGGCCGCGGCCCAAGGCCGAGGGCCGCTCCTACCTGCTCTCCCCGCTGCTCCCCCACTGCGCAACAGACTCGACTTATTATTGTCTATAAATACTTTTGCACGTTTTGAAGAGACCATTTTCTCTCACAACCGGAAGAAGAAAAATCTTCCACGCTGTAGAAAAAATGAAACGCGCGGTATTACAAAAAAGTAAGTCACAATACAAATAATATTACATACTCTACAAGCTAAGGACTAGCACCGAAATTCCACTCAAATATAATTGTTTAATTTTCTAATTACGCTTCGTTTGTCGCGCGTTGAATTCTCCGCACTTTGCCGCGGCGTTGTTGTAGAGAATACGGTTTCGGTATTCGAGGGTAGAAAAGTGGAAAGAACACCGCGTCGGTGAATTCGAGCATCGAACTAACGGGAGAGATATGCCGATTTGGCGAATATCACAAAAGAAAAACACCATTCGCTTCGGTGTCGACGACTGCGACTTTGATCGAATGTTCGCAATGAGGTGACCGGCGGAGCGGAGGCGTGCCGAGCGGCGGCTGCAGCCAGCAGCCAGCGGCCAGCACCGGCAGTCGGCCACCAGCTCTGCCGAGCGCACCTCCTGCCGCGCGACACACAGGTACACTCGCTTCTGCACTTAAAGGACTTGTATGTAACGGTAGTGATTTTGTGAATATACTCGGGGTGCTGTGTAGTGAATACTCGTTACCGGAGGAAGTGTTCCTATCAAATAATGTTTACTCTACGTCGGTGTTTATCGGCATCGACCTGTCCCAGCTGTACTCGCGTGCGGAGGTAAACGATGAATCGGCGCGCCGCGGGCGTTCCTTCCGCCGGGACGCTGGGCGGGAACGTTGGTCTCTAATATGTCATCCCTCCGTTCGACCAATTTTCCGACATGGACATTTACGCATCCACCTTCGGGACTTACCAGGAACGTAACTGCATGTACAATTCGGCGCTAATGTGAGCTTATTTGTCTCTATTTCTCATTCTGGCGAAGATATCTTTATAAATCTAAATTACCGGCACGACTCGATATACGCAAAATAAATAACAACAGTACAAAATGTCTACATTTACACTTTAACGCGGAATTAATTACAGCGAACACCGCTCTCCCACTCTCTCCCGTTAGCTCCGCCGGTGCCCGGAAGGGAGCCGACGGGAGGGTAGGCACCCTCGCGCGACCCTCCTCTTTACATCTGCCCGATGTGTCGGCGATAGATGGACCTTACGTATAAATGCCTACACAAAACCGTCGTAAAATATTATGTACATGCTCGTTACTTGACAGATACTAAAAACAGCAATCCCGCAAAAAATAAAATAGAGAAAAGTGCGACATCACGATAAAATATCCAGAATGCGCGTATTTCTAAAATAGCGTCAGAATTGGAATAACATTTGTGCATTTTCTATTCGTAGTCTAGTCGGAGCGAGTACTCTCTGCGGTTTTTCCACTTAGTGTACGTACTTTAAGAGCCTACCTAGTTAGTGTCTTCACTTTTACATTCTTTCAATCACATTAACATTCTTGCTACAATAATTTAAATACACGGTTTAAATTAGATGGACAAGCGACAGGTGACCATACTTTTATAATTATAATTTAGTGTAATTTTTGTCGTCCGGTGCGGAAGGATTTCTGTGAAGAGATATATAAAAGGTTATAAATATATTTTATATATAATATATTCCTGACCTGCGCTGTCTCAGCGTGTTCGAACATAATTTAAAAAAATAATACTGAGATAATAAAAAAAAAATTCTCACATACGAGTAGATACATACCTGTTGATAATTCCAATTACCTCCGAGTAGTTATGTTGTAGTGGACTCTCTATTGAAAGTGTTTATCGTTAGAGATAGGAGGTAGATAAACAACAAAGAATGAAATAAATAGAATTCGCTACAGATTAATGTCGACTGTAAGTATACTTGGTCTTACCTTTTTGAAGAATTTTCATGTACCTATCATAAATAGAATGAGAGAGATTAAATTTAAATTAATAAACCCCAATACATTTTTTGTTCAGGGTGTGCATTTTTTAATGGATCCACTCAGAAAAATCATCTTCCACACAATTCAACTGAGAAAAAACACCGATATGGAGGTGTTATTAAATGTAACGTAGGTATATTAACGTGAACCAAAAGACGTTACAGAGAGTTTGAAATATCGCAAGCAAATTTATTGTATAAATTATATAAAAATTAATAGATATTACAAAAATATTAAGCATGAAATTTTGAATCCAACCTAGCTTAATTTTGTTAACTCAAAATAATAAATTGATTATTCTTAAAAGAAGAAGGAATTTATTTTTTAATAGGTACTAAAAACTCGATAAATCCATCATAAAGGAAGGATGTGGAAAAGTTGATTGCTGAAACTGTGCTCTCCGGAATAAAACTTTATGCAGCTTCAATAGCAATAAACAATAGTCGTTACTCGTCGTCCATCTCCGGTGATTGCGCTCACTAGTACCTATACCTATTCATGGCGATGACCGATTCCTAATTCGTCTTCTTCTTCTATGCGCAACGTAATCTGAAGCAGAAGTTGCCTCCGATCAATAGTCGAGTTCTCTCGGCAAAGCGTTATGATGTCAGCATCGATATAAAAACAAGAATTCCTCCTCATCGCCTAGCCTTGTCTACCCGACTTTCGGATATTTGGCAGGACGGCGAAACGGCATCACAGACCGGTTATGTCTGGCGATATTCGGCCTCAGCTCCTTGGCTCGAGCCGATCTTCCTAATAAATATAATAAAAAATGGTATATTGTGATTGCTGACGTGAAATGTACCTACTCTTTGGTAGCACACCTATAGTGGTACGTGTGCCTATAATATAAGAGTACAATTACTTTATGAAGCTCTCAAAACTCTTATTATTACAGTAGGGACTGCAGAGAATGGGATGAGACATTAGACAAGTACCTTAGAAAGATCCTTTATCATTAAAACAAATTATTATTTAAAAATTACGCAAAAATGCATCTGTCAATAAAATATATTCACTACCGGGACAAGATTTTTTTGATGGATAATTTATTTCTGTGTATTTTTCTAAGCGATTCGCCTAATTTATTTTGGTGTATGATAGCACCTAATGATGGTGATGCTGGAGAAGTCTCGAGATCCGCTGCAATACCTGACCTTTCAATTAATGAATTACTAAAATATACCGATAAAATTATACGGAACATGTCTGTTCTCAGATGAAGGATATATTTAATGACGTCGTAGGTTTGGTCTTAAATTATCATTTTATTATGAAAAATAACATCTGTTTTTATTTGAAAAAAAATATTAGGTGAAACCTGTTCTGGAGCGGTTATAATTACCAATTTAATAGTTTAATAATATAATATAATACTATATAATAGGATGTTACGGAGATTCCATACCGATTCCGAAAGATCGGAACTTCCGATTGATTTTGAACCTCCGGTTCCGATAAATTGAAATCGGAGGTCGAAGCATAGCGGCGGGATGAAGATAATACCACATTCGACGAAAAAGCAGTTTTGGACAAATTTTTTATATTGGAGAGTCTTCTTAACGAGTATAATAGAGAAAAACGTATTCCTATCAGTGACGATCCTTTGTTATGGTGGAAAGTGAATACAAAATTTCAATCCCTGAAATAAATTGATTGCCCACCAGTATTTGTCGTCTTCACCAAGCTCAGAAGCAGAGAACAAATTTTTAGTAGTGCTGGCCTAATCTATGACCCGTTGAGAAATAAATCGGACGGAGATAAAGCTGCGAAGCTTTTGTTTATTAAATATATTTTGCTTTAATTTTTTGAACACTGACGTAATTTATTGCAAAGAACTCCATTATTTTAAATATAAAAATTCAAAAAAACACAATGTTTTTTATAAGAGTTCAATATTTTATTAGTCTCTTACAGGACGATCGTTTCGGCTGTTTAGGCCATTATCAACTGATGATAATGGTCTAAACAGTGGATCATGGTCTAAACAGTGGCACAAACATGGACATTGTGTTTTTTTGAATTTTTATATATTTTGCTTCTTTTGGAGTCAGTTCATTTGATCTAATTTACTACTAGTATCTACTGTTTAAGATTAAAGAAAATTCAATTATTTTTATTTTCGACACCAAGGTAGGTGTATTGTTTTTTAAGCCAATATAAATGAAACTGATGAATAATATTTTTTGTAATTTTACTTTACAAGACCTTCCCTTAACCTCTTTCTCTTCTGCCTTCGCCTTCGATTCCGAGAAACCAAATCTAAAAACTCTGATTCCGAATTCGGTTCCGATAAAGCGTCATCCGTAACATCCCTGCTATATAATACGACAGAAAAGAAAATTAGATATAAAAAAATATAGCAAAAAAATAACCCATAAAAACCAAGTTTTTATTATACTCCCTTTCTTTGTAAAATATAACAACAATTAAATACGAATTACAACATATAACATAACACTAAACTTACAGTAATTTAATATGTTTCTAAAATGTCAGATGTTTTGAGCTTTTTGATAAGACACTTCATGCTTTGAAGATTAAATTCTAAAAACAGTCAACTCAGTCACTTTAGATTTTCGAAATTCGTAGTAATATTATGTATACCGACGGAGTAATTCAAATTAAGAAAATATTCCGCGACGTTATCGGGCCGCCGTTGCTAGTAATCAAACTTTGGTAATGATTCCAATATGAAAAAACCATTAAAATTTCTAAAAATTCGAAATTATAGTATAATTATTAATTTTTCTAAACGAAAATTGTGTGCGTAAATGTAAAAATCGTGGCGACGATCAAGAAGATCGTCGCCACGAGTCTGCTTGCAAAGTTTCAGCTCGATTGGATCACGGGAAAAGGGTTAAAAAATCCAAAGTTTTTTCGACGGCAAGCCGGCAAGCAAGCAAGCAGACGCTACGAGTTAATATAAAGGGAGTAAAAAATATAGAAATATATCATATATGTCAGAAGTCTGCGTGCAATTAGGTTTTCTTATTTATTTTGTTGGGTTAGAAGTATTCGGTAGAGAAATATTTCAGAATGTATATTTTACTGTTTCGATCGCGCAATAATTTAACTCTGACCGATAATTTTTACAATCACGAAACTTTTTTCATGGTTCGAGATTTTCCGGGCAGGATCTTTCCGGTCACTGATTTTTCGGACAGGATTTTTGCGGACACTGACTATTTCGGACTTAGATTATTGCGAATTATACGAAAATACGGATAATATTTTTTGTCCGAAATAATCAATGTCCGTAAAAATCCTCTCCGGAAAAATCCTGTCCGGAAAAATCAGTGTCCGGAATAGTCACTGTTCGCAAAATTCGTGTGCGGTAAAATCCGTTCGTCTTTTTTCATGCATCCTCAGGATATTATTTATGAGGTTTTGTGTCTGGTTCGCTGACGACTGCCTTAATTCAAAAAGTAGACCTTTTTTTCATTCCGTACTCTCTTTCTGCTTTCAAATATTCCTCTTGCCTGGAAACAACATTGAATATTGAAACTGAATATTGAACGCTGTCAATAAACGTCATTAAAATGTTCATAAAGTGATTACATTTCGCACCACTACTATTACAAGGGAATGCACAAACATATGGAGGATGTACTGATAGAAGGCATTAAGTCATAAAAACAAGCTCTGAGATATTCGCATTTAAAGAGATGTTAAATTTTTAAAGCAGGTAGAACCATATCGGATTTAAAAAAATATATCATACAGAACTGTTTTTTGGGCACCGCTTTATAAAATTTGATATCAATGAGTTGATACATTTATATATTGGGGAAAAAATATCGAAATTAAATTTTTATGTGACAGAATAATATGAAATACTAGCTGTTCGTACCCGGCGTTGCACGGGTTAAGGATTAAGTTGAAAATAAATTTGTGGGGGAAACAAAGGTTCCATTGTTGGTAAAGCCTCTAATTAAAACAACGTTTTCATTTAATCAAGGCTGGGATGAATAGGATGTCAAGGGAAGAAATATGTCATATTTTTTCATTCGGGAATATATGTACCTATGCAAAAATTGGGTCCAATCGGTGAAGCGGTGTAGATTTGTACAGAAAATATATCTGGGAGAAAGGATGGGTTAGAGGGGGAAGGGGAAATGTTGCCTACATTACCCGACCGGCCCTAAATAATAAGTTTCCAAATGTTGAGTGCAATCGGTCGAACGGTACAAGATTTGCATTGAAAATATATCAGAGGGAGCGGAAGGGGTAAAAGGGGAGGGAGGAAATATCGCTTATGTTACCCGCCGGGTCCTAAAGAATAAGTTTCCAAATTTTGAGTCCGAACGGTACAGATTTACATTGAAAATATATCAGGGAAGTGGATGGGGTAAAATGGAAGGGGGGAAATGGATGGTACCCGCCGGGTCCTTAAGAATAAGTTTCCAAATTTTGAGTCCTATCAGTCGAACGCTACAGGTTTGCATTAAAATTATATCAGCGATAGGTTGACAATCTGTAACATGTGTATTGTCTAAAAACTTATTAACCTGAAACTTATTCCTAAAATTGTATTTAGTGATTTGCGTTAGTCTGAATATTATTCTCAATATATTTTATCATTTACTATTTTTCATTATTAATTATTAATTAACCGTAAGTAGTGTATTAAGTGTAGTATATTATATCATATTCAAATGTTCACAAAATATTCATACTAACTTATACTTTAATGTCACTCAAAGACCATCTATTAGGAACATTAATGAAATGTTGACGGTCTGTTTGTTAATAAATAAAATAAATAAAATGTTGAAAACACCTTTATGGAGATTTAATTAATAAATCGCTCGAGCACTTTTGTGAGCCGAGATTGCTCGAAACCGCTCAGTAGGAACAGTAGAATCACGACACGTTTCTCACCAATAAAAAATCCGTCATCGACCTTTCACTTGATAGTCATTATCTACTGATAAATTAACCCTTCAAATGATGTTAAACATTATTTCAGTGCTTTACGTTTAAAAATATTTCGTTTGATACATTATTTACCTGACATATAAAAGAGAACTTTGATTTGATATTATAAAAATAAATCTTACATTTGATTAATGTTTCCATCCCTAGGGGGCTACTGTTAGTCGTTTCGACTAACACGGTTAATTCTTCGTGTCAACTCAGTCACCGACAGGACGTTGAAAGAATCGGCTGTGTTACGATGGTAAGTACAGCTATTTTCGAAATACGATGTACTTGTTAGCTTAATCGGGCCTAGGGTTAAGATAAATTGAATCATCTTTGAGACTGTTATACCTAAAAATCGTACAATGACATGCCAGCTGTCTGACGAGGCACTGAAATTAGTAACTAGTCTTAAATAACGCCTACAGTAAATACAGAGTATCAAACTATTACTTCACTAGCCGTACGTACACCCGTGAAAAATCACAGGAAATAGGTACTAATAATTAATAAAAACTCTTGCGTGATCGCGCAACTTGATCGCGCGCTGATTGCGTGTCACACTCGAATTATCTAAAGTTTTAGTTCCAGCAACGGACCGACAGACGGACAGACAGATAACTAAATTATTATAGTTAGATTTATAAATATCGACAAATTTAAATAACTTTTTTTCAAATCTTAGTGTTTTTTTTTTAATAATCGTCATTTCATATTAACACGCATGGATCGAATTAATTATTACTTATTATTGAAAGTATTTAAAATACATAAAATATAAAGATTATTTTTTTTAATTACGGTTCATTCGTGTACTGTTGAATTTGAATTTTTTTTTCGTTTTACTGTCTTAAACTATCCAATTTACTCTATATTTTGTAGCTTGTGGATTATCATCGCTCCAAATGTGGCAACTCTGTTTATTAATATAGCCATTTAACCAAAAATGTGCTTCATCGCTGAACACATTTGGATTGTGAAAATTAGACCTCCAGATTATGCCACGTAACCGACAGTCACGCGCCCATATGCCACAAATCATATTTAAATGTTAATGACATTAAATTATCTGTATATATATATATATAATATATATATATATATATATATATATATTAATTTTTATGTGCCTGGTTTCAAGTGAAGTGTGAAGTATTCTCTATATACTCGCTGAGTACCTCCGTATTTTTACTTCCTATATATTTAAATTATACTTACTTTCTTACATTATATCTGTATTGTTGCTATATATTATTACTTTACTAGCTGTAACCCGTCAAAAATGACGTGACATTTACATGCCGGTTCCGAAAGAATAAGTATTTACTTATTTACAGCCGACACCCATGAAATAGTAAAATAATCGAATATATTTTTTTATATTTTCCCTACCGGCAGTTAAAGTTACTATTTTAAACCCTGGCGATCGTGCTGGGCGGAACATGAAATGGTTCGCGTCTTTGATAAGCCATAGTATATATTTATAGTATCTTTCTTTCAGTCCACGGGAAGCGGCGGTAGCAACACGCGTTAGGCGGCCGGCTCGGATATGCTGGCCCGGGGAGTAATACATAAATACAGTATAACGATTCCATTCTCTCAAATCACGAAACGTCGGCTAGAAAGGTCAGATGTACGCGGCAGAATATCCTATAAAACTACACACGGAAGATTCTGAAAGACCGTGAAAACCTTAGAACATTTTTAAAGAAACGATGACATTTATTTGAAAGTAAGGAATAATGAATTATTTGTTGAAAATGAGTTTTCCGGCTCCGACTGGCAGCGCGGCGGCGAGCGGGTCAGGCGCAGCGCCTCCGAGCGCCTCGCGCCTCGCGCCGCCTCACTCCACGACTGTCTCACTCCACCCGCCAGCAGCTTGGAGCGTGCCGGACAGTTGTCTAGTCCCTACTAGTGCACCCCGCTTCAGTGTCCCGAAATTCGACTAATATTATTCTTCAATCGGAATAATTTCTCGGGAAAGCCTCGCAGGCAAGTAAACAATTTCTCTCATTTTCTTCGGCATTTTTATTTACCTCACTTCATATTTAAAAAAATATATAAATCATGATTATATTTTTATCTAATTTTACATATCTAGGGTAGAAAGCCAAAAGGTGATTATTTTGAACTTTACAGGAGAGAAAAATTATGTTTTGTCAATATTTCTTTTGTTGTTTATTTAATTTATTTATGATGAACCAAAATCTGTATAATTTTTTATATAAGTATATCTATATAAAAAATTGTACTGATTATGCCTGTCTCACTAGAGAAATCTGTATCGAAACAGGTAAAAATCTGTGTCGAGATAGGCATTAACGAATTCCATATGTGTTTTGGATTAAAAAAATGGAAATCATTTAATGAAAAGAGAAGCATTGACAAATTCAGATGTACAGAACTTTCTTTCACACTCCTGCAAGTTCGAATTAATCACTAACGCCCTTTTGGCTTCCTACCCTCGATATTATAAATATGGAATTAGTATAAATTAAAAATGAAAGCCCTCGTAGTCCAATGGACATGATACTGGCTTCCCATTCGGGTTCGATTCCCGATGAGGTCACGATACATCTGTGCGATCATCTTGAGCCTGGGGTGTTTTTGTGACTTGTTTCGCTACAGTAATTGGGTCCCACTGCCTGTTGTAGCAAAGATTACTTGCCATCATACTGCCGTGATTCTATAAGCCAGATGTGAAAAAAAAAACAGAAGCAAATGAAATGTAACACTTTAAAACGGTGTTTTTGATTGCACATTGTCCAGATAACAGGAATACTTGGAAAGAAAATGTTTACACATCTTAAATAATGTGACACGAAGTGTAATCGTAATCGCATTTGTCGCTCGTAAATAATAATTAAAATTGATTTGTAATCAAAGAATCTTGATGGACGTATTACGCGATGTGATTTTGCCGCATCATTTTTTCAATAAAAATGATAACGTAATAACGTTCTGCTATCTCAGATCAAAATATTTTTACTATGAGATCATCCTCGTTTACCACTCAAGTTAGGAAGCGGATAGTATTTCTGATGTCAAAAACCTAACTTTAGGCGAAGAAAATTTTGCATTCGAACAAATTATTTTCAGTTGGTGTCCTACTCACACTTTTACTTAATTAAAAAAAATGATAGTCCGAAACACTTCTTACGGGGGCTGCAATCGGACAGTGTCCTTTATTTGTAATTTACGTAAGTGATCACAAATATCGAAATAATTAAAAGAAGATAGCTAATCGGTTGTTACCTACCCTACTATTTTTTGTTGTTCACCGAGTAGAAAACAGTATTCCTGTATTCAAATTTTTTTGTTTCTCGCTGAAAATGTTTCCTTTTCGGTGAATAAATAATAGGCTTGGTCAATCCTAGTCATCGAATATAGCCTCTTTTGAAATTATATATATATATATATATATAAATAAACATATTTATTTATCATTGATATATTTTGCTACAGTTCAGAGCACGTAGTGTAGTGCAGTGATAGGAAAATACTTTCAATTTAAAGGACTAATCGGGAATTTTATTTGATTTAAATTTCTCATGTTCCCGGAAGTTAGACAAATGCAGGTAGTTAGGGAGCTTCTATAACTAGTGATTGCTCCACAGATCAGATGGGCTTCCAGCTCCGACTTGCGTACAGTGGAGTAAAATATATGCTAGTATGAAAATTATTAAGTCACTTTGCCGGCAGGTGGTGGCTTTTCCTTTAACATAAGTTACCGAGAATCCGTAAAATTCTGATAATAAATAATGAAATCGATTGTTTTACGACGTCAGAAAACATTTTATATCTGAATTGAACCGAATGCGCCAGGCTGAAAGTGCTCAAGGTGAATCCTAAGGTCCGGGATTGTCAAAGCATAACGCCATTTTAAATAATTAAATTCTTCAAGTTGCGATAACGATGCGAGAACAATAATAATGTACGATGTAAACAGTAATAACAATAACGCACTATCGATAAGTTTTAATTTCAATCCCCGCTGCGACCGACGTGTTGTGATTGATATCCAAGGCAGGTGCTTTTCCGTTCCGGGGACACGTCTTGCCATTATTGCCGAATGACAATTTCTTATATCTTTGTTGCCAATTTAAGAGAATCGTGCCGCTCTATATTTTACGGGTATTGTACTAGCAGCCGTAAAATAAAGATAATTTGAGCAGCTGTAAGTACGAGTAAATTAATATTAATTATAATCAACAAGAATTGCGCAACAATCGGCGATAATTACTGGCACATAGCTAAATTTGCGAATATTTGAGAAGATTTATAAAATACCGTCGTGACATTAAAAAAATATACCTAAATAAAGTTTTTTCTACCCCTGTTATTATTGTACGAGAAATTCCTAAATATACGCTCGCAGTAGGAATAAGCAACATCGTAATTGTCCGGTTCAAAATTGCTTTTTTGCACAATTTTAGTCGAAATTGATTTTCACCCCGGCCAGAAATATTGTGGGTAACATTTTATGGTCGTAGGTTTTGAAAGCAATATTCGATACCAGAATATACCAGATACCCCACTGGCACGCAGCAGGCAGAGAGCAGAGCGACCGTCGACACTTTCCTTTATTTCATCACACTCTTCGGTAATCAGGCATAATGCGAGCGCGCAACTGAACGAGAAATGGCTCAAATCAGACATTTCCACTCGCCTTGACACCGCCGAGGAATACAATCACTCGCCTAAGAAAATATTCTAGACGGAAATATTCCGCAGGCGGGTTCAGGCCGGTGGTGCAGCCCTCGCCCGGAAACCGGTTACATCCTTGTTGAATTGTCAAACCTCCAGATTATTATCTTTAGAAATCGTGGATCACATCACCTCAGCTGGAAATATGGATCAACGACAGGCGACTGTACGTATTACTTTGAGGGATAACGGCAGCGTAGCATTATGAACCAATGTGTGAAAATGGCTGAGGGCTTCCAGTAAAAGATTTTTAGATTGTTGTATTTTAATAACAGTTTCGTACAAGTTTCTACAGATTCGGCTTACATAATTTTACGTTCAAATAGTTACTTGAGATGCAAATAAATATTTGATGTGTTTATAGAATAGTGCGTAATGTTCTCCCGAAGAATAATTTTGTAGCACCCAATCGTACACCCTGGACCAACCAACTTTATTTCCCGTTATCCGTATGTAACATTCATTACACAGATTATAAGTTTAATCTTCTCTTGCTCCATCCTTTCTGCGGACATTGGCTCTCATCTCTTTATTTACTGCGGCCCGGAATAGCTCCACAGTAGACTCTCTGGTGATGTTCTATGATAAGTTTATTACATTATATATTATAAGTTAATACCTCCTTTATCTAGAGTGTGTGGCAAATTTAATAGAATTTTTCATTTATAAAATCTATAAAAGGGTAGACAGGTGATCGGTTTGCCATCTTTTAAAAGTTTAATAACTCTAATTTCAGTCATTGAAAATTTATTTAATACGTTTTATTTCAAATTTACCTTTTTTCTTCTTCAGTCAACCAACTCAATAAGATAATGTTCAAATTAAAGTGGGATATATAAAGTGGGAGGTAGGGTGATAGTTAAGCCGGTAATGCATAAGTAATAATTACACATACCTACTAATATTTAAAAATTCATTTTTAAAATTCATTTTTAAAATTCATTTTTAAAATTCATTTTTAAAATTCATTTTTAAAATTCATTTTTAAATATTAGTGGGTACATGTATATTGTATAGTGGGTATGTATGACTATGTATATACGAGTACTTACCGAATGTCTTTTCGAATGTACAAAATGTCTAAAAAAATTGTATAATGCTTCACAATTTACTTACCAGAACAGACTTACACGGTCAATTAGTTACTTAAAATAGTCAAATAATTTATTATGGATTCAGAAATATAGAAAGAGTAGATTCAGGTAAAGGATCGATAATCAAAGGATCAATAATCAATGTTGTTAATGTTAAAACATGAAGATAAACATAACATCTAATATCTTTAATTGTAGAGTGCTTTCTTGAGAGCTCATCGAATTAATCTCAAAACCATATTCACTTGTGACCCTGTATAATCTGTATCACTGTGTAATCCTTTACAATTTACGTATTTTATCAGTCAAAGTGACATGTCCTTCTATCAGAACTAAATTAGCCGATACGTGAACCTCCCAAGTCAATTATTCGGATAATTTTGATCGATATACTCGCGATACGAACTACGCGAGATATCGTGTCCACGACATGTCATATACATCCAATACAAAATGCGTTATATTCCATGTATTACTTAAATTTTAAAGGAGCGCGGTTGAAATGAATCGAAATATTCCGGAAGCTGAAGTCCGCAAAGAGATTTAATTTTTAAAAATTATTAATTTATGAAATCTTAACTTTACAATAGTTTAAAGTGATACCTTCGAGGTAATGAACAGTGGGTTAACCAGTAACCGAGGTTTACGAAGTAACTTGAACGTAATGCAGCAAACTAACTTGAAAGTATTATTAATATTATTAATATTTAAAGCATTAACTTTGCGGTTAGACATTATAACAGATTGTTAGTTAACTTTGTAAAAACCAATACCAGAGTGTAGTGGTCTTTACTGGTAGTGGTTTTTACAAAGTTAACTAACAATCTGTTAACTTGAAAGTAATTTGTGTATCGGTCAGAGTCTACCGGTGAAAGCACCGAAATGTATGATACAGATCCACATAGGTTTTTTAAATGTTTTGATATTAATATTGTGTCTTTAAAGTGATTACCATATGCCCAGATCTCGGCGATGTTAAAAAATAATACGAATTCGGAAGAAGTACTCGAGTGTAGTGACGACGGCGGCGGCGCCCCGAGCCGAGCTCGCTGGAAGTTTCGCAATAAACCGGCGGAGGTGCGCGAGCGAGCGGCCGCCCCGGGCCGGCACCGCCCGACCTGAGCGACTCGACACTGTATTACCATCCGCGTACACGCACACTTTATTTCATGTTTTCTTTTGTTATCATTTTTATATTATATTATTTATATACTTTGTTTTTGTTATTTCCTTTCGTATGTTATATATTGTTATTTTCCTTATTTTATATAACGTTAACTTCATTTTGATATTTATCTCTCTCTATTTCAATTATCACTTATATTCGATGTCATTGTCGGTTTTGTCTTTTCGTTGTTAACTTCCTTTATGCCGTTATTTTCTCCACTCGGTTATTATCTTTTAGTCATAATTCGTATTCTGTCCTTTTATTTTATTTTGGTCCCTATTTCTCCCGAGGCAATAACGCGGTTTGGGCGGACTCCTCGCAGCGCGGCGCTAGTGGGTTTGCTTCATCGGCGGCGTAGCGAGGAAGCCGCTTTAGCGTTAAAAAATGCAATCCGGATGGCGCGAGGGTAGGGCCGATCGGTAGTAGAAGAAATGGTCGGTCCGCCGGCCGCAGCACCACTCGAGTATTACCGGGAATTCCGAACCAGTACGCGATCCGCGGCGGAATGTGCCGCTACTCGGTACTTATCTCTCGGCCCCACTTTCCTTCCCTCGGTGCCCCCAGCGGCGGCGGCCGACCCGGAGCGCCACTTCGGGTCGGAAGCGTAAGAAAGGTTGCGCGATGCCTTCGTTAACGGTCCTTATTGTTTCAGGAGACGGCGCCGTTAAGATTATCAGCGAACCCGCCTTAATAAAATGGACAAGATGGATAAATCGCCCAAACCTTCCATAAGCCTGAATGAATTCAATTCGACGTAAGTATACCGCGAGTATATAACTAACTATTCTCTATTGAATTACGACGCCTGACCAATAAAATATACATCCTTTCGCGGATACGATAGACCGATTAATATTAATCGGAATGCCACGGCGCGTCTTTCGGAGACGGAGGTGACTAACCCGTATTGTGTTTTCCAGCGCCAACCTGACGGCCAACCCGGGGTTCCCGTCCAGCCTGACCCTGGACGGGCTGCCGGGGAGCGAGAAGGACGACCTGTACGACCCCTTCGATCACCGCAAGGTCGAGCACCCCAACTCGTGAGTATCCGACGCGAGCCGCGCCCGTCGGGGATCGTCGCTCGTCACTCACCGCCTCCGACTGTTTCAGGGACTGGGGCTCGCTGATCCACCTGCTCAAGTCGTCGCTGGGCTCCGGGATCCTGGCGATGCCCAACGCCTTCAAGAACGCCGGCCTGGTGCTGGGAGCCGTGGGGACCGTCGTCATAGGCCTCATCTGCACGCACTGCGTCCACATACTCGTGAGTTTCCGTTCACTCTCGTCGGCGGTCGGGGTCGGGCGGATGTACTATCGCGATAGTCGATACTTGTCGACGATAACCTTCGCGAGCGCGTTACGGCCAATTTGGGTAAAAGCGAGTCTATCGAGCGATTAATATTCAGGGTCGCCGCCGCCGGGGTCCTTTGTGCCCGGACGTGCGGACTGCGGACTGCCTCCGCGCTCGATAATTGCGCAAAACCAAACAGGTCGAGCGCGGAACGAAATGCCGTTTGTTGTTCTCCCGCGAGAGAAATCGTCTCGGCGGCCGGTGCCACGCGGGAAGGACCTCGGGAAGGAAATTATTCCTTAATAATCGAACGGGGATCCTCGCAGCGGGTAAACCGTCTACCGCGGTCGTAGCTGCCGACTTCTCCGGCACTTGTTTTCATTTATCGAAGGATATATAACGTAACACAAAATATAACAGAATTATTTTCAAAATATAAAGTGAAAACTGCGATCAGAGCTGGGGAGAGGAATGTTTCGGGCGGAAACCGAACAATGTGCAGTCCGCCCTTTACCGCGTATTCGAGAGTAACGCTTATAAACTATCGGAAAGAAAATGCAAAAGTATTTCTAAGCAGTGATTATAAGGTTTAATATATCAATAATTTTCAAAATAGACACCCCGGTTTTCCCGCCTTGCAAACAATTGGTTTTTAAACATAATCCGCTTATTCTTTCAACAACTTCCGCTATCGACTACGCTATCTACTACTATTTTTAAACGAACCGCAATCAGCGAAAGCCATTTTTTCCCGAATAAAATAAAATTTATACCATTTTCGCTCTTGGATAAGTAATTGGGGGTTTTCACGAAGCGCAAATCAGTTCTGGTATAGCCAGCCGATGCCGCTCGGCTCACAATGGACGCGGACGCGAGAGCGCCGTTGTTACAATTACCGCGCTGCCATTCGGCACTGAAGCGCGACAATTAACACAATACGCGAAGGCGCTGCGCGGCCAAACTGCCGGCTGACCCGCCTAGATGTCGTCTGCGGGGAGGGGAGAATGTCTGTCCTGTCGACTGCCTAATGTGTATCAACCCGCAGGTCACAATTTCCCGAGAAGTTTGCAAGATCGCCAAGGAGCCCTCCATGGACTTTGCGCAAACCTGCGGAGCGGCGTTCAAGTACGGGCCGCGGCCGCTGCAGCCGTGGGGGCCGGCCTTCAGGTGAGTCCGCCGGGACCGCTCCACTTTTATTTTCGTCTCCAGCTGTAACCCCTCAAAACTGACGGTACTGTTACATGCCGGTTCCTAAATAATAAGTATTTACCGAGTAATAGCGACTTGTATCAAAATATTTGAACACTTTTTTTATATTTCCGTGGCAGTTAATGGCGCCTAAAATTTCAAACCCCGGTAATTGTGGCGATTTTGCGTGTTTTGCGATTTTATTTATATAATTAAATAATTAATAATATAAGTAAAATAGACATCAAAATAAAATCAATAATAAAATGAGAAAAAAATTCCGGACGCTACACGATGTTACAGGGACGATCGGACGGACGGACGGACGGACGGACGGACGGACGGACGGACGGACGGACAGGCAACGATTTGTTATAATTGGGATTCCTTCTAAATATTTCAAATAATGCAAACACCATTATCTTCGTGTAATTTGCCGATTGTACGATGACTTGACATCGTAATATTAATTGGGTACGCTGATTTTACGAAATGAATTCGATTAATGTCGTGTCTTCCTCGTTCATGTCTTCCTGCGAGATATTTGTCTTGTTTATCAAAAATATTTATTCTGTTCATTATGATTAATAAGAAGATAGGAGATATTTCACGATGTGCGAATCCCAGTATTGACACCTCGTGGGTCCCGAATGGTTCCGAATGTTATCTCTCACGTACATATAATTGATAAAAAGTTGCATCATATTAGAATGGATAAAAGACGTGAGTAAACTGACAATAAACGATAGGAATCCGCCGACATTATGGAAATAATTAATGGTAATGATTTGGGAATATTCCACCAATAAGTGATTGCGTCTAATGGGCTGTAATACTTAATAGCTGGGCAGGTTCTTGTCGGCCTAGTGGTGGAGCAGAGGCGAGGTAACGAGGTCTGGCACCCGGGCGGGGAATGCCGGCGAGGTGACTCCCAATTAGTTCCGGATCACTCTTCCGGTGCGTGGCGGATATTAATCTCCCTCGCCGGATTCCTTATTACGGAATTATTTATGGAATCTCAACAATGCAACGGTTTAAAATAACACGATGTAATGGACAGTTGGTAAATCAGTAAAAGTAACAGAGATCCGCGACATAAAACAGAACGCAGCAAAGTAACTTGAGCATGAAATACTTATTTATGTAAGCAAAAAGCAAACAGAAATGAGAATATAAATCAAAAATAAAAATCTCATAGAGGTATAAAAATCAGTGTTTGTTTGTTTGTTCATATTTTATGCGATGCCATACCGTTTTTCTGATCTGAGCTACATTTTTCTAACTTATTCTTTAGGACCCGGCGGGTAACATAGGCAACATTTCTCCCCTCTCCCTTTACCCCACTCCTTCCCACTGATATATTTTTCATGCAAATTTGTACAGTTCGACCGATCTAACTCAAACTTGACAAACTTATTCTTTAGGACCCGGTGGGTAATATAGGTGACATTTACCCCCTCCTAATTTACCAAATCCCCTCCCCCGATATATTTTCTATTTTTATTATTTTCTATTTCTACACCATTTGACCGATCTGACCTAAATTTTGATTACTTATTCTTTAGGACTCTGCGGGAAACCAATTCCACCGTCTCTCCTTGGTATATTATCTGTTCAAATCCATACCGTTTGACATAATTTACTCAAATTTTGCATAATTTTTCTTAAGAATCTAATGAAAAACACAGGCAACCTTTCCTTCTGGACGTCCCATCCATCCCGGCCTACATGAAATGGAAACATTGTTTTTTTTAGAGCCTTTGCAAACGACAGAACTTTTGTTTTCTCCCACAGACTTATTTTTAACTTAATCTTTAATCCGTGCAACGCTGTATACGAACAGCTAGTACTAAATAAAACAAAGTAATACAAAGTAAACAAGAAATGTTATGACAAAATATAGGAATATTAAGAAAAATATTAAATGTAATACAAGATATTCATCTCCCATACGAACTTTCACACCGTAACTTTCGGCAGAAAATACAAAATGGGATCTAACTTTTAAGAGACACCAGTTCTAGAACTGGACATCAGCACCGCGCTGTTTTAGAACAGTCCTTGATATTGATTTGAATCCTGTCAAATATATGAGGTCTGCTCAGCGCCGGCCCGAGCAAACTTGGCGCCCTAGGCGACAGACTGGAGCGGCGCCCTTTTAAAATAATTCACGGCAAAATAAAACGCTAATGTAGACAGATTAAATGTGTAATTTCTTATCAAATGATTAGAACACAAATATAATTTACTTACATAAAGGAGAGTGAAGTGGATTACCTAATGATCAGCCAGTGGGACTGCTAAAAACTTTGCCAAAAATAAACAATTAAACTAGCCCAAGAATAGGCCTAGGATTCTAAATAACAAGCGGTGCAATCATTTGCGGGAAAGATTAATCATCTACCAGCAGCAGGCGGACTAGGGGGACAATAGTACCGGGCCTGAAGTCGAGATCGTACAATAAAAGATAAGATAGATGCTACGAGGCTATTTGCTCCTCGCCGATGAAACAAAGGGATTCTTTTGCTCTTTCGATTTCATCGTCTTCAACGGCGACGTGGTTGGTCTCTGGCCTCTTTAAGCAACTTTTACCACGCCTTCGACAGTCTGTCCTTTGACGGTTCTTGATTGTTCCCTCCATTTAACCACAGCAGCTTGGATCTTCCAACGTTCCTATTAAAGGTTTTTTAATCAAACACTTTCTTCGCTGGCATTGAGCATTGAGGCGTACTATTTTGAAATTTTGAACAATATCAGGTTCACCAAATGCTGCGTAATTCGTAGTCATATCGTAGGTAAATGGTATACCTCGTTTTATTAACGTTTTCGATTTCGCTAGTAAATAAATGTCCTTGTAAGTTCATGAAGAAAGATTTTTGTGTAATTAACAATAATATAATATACTTTGTTTACACCAATTATTTGTTGCTTCTTTTTGCTGAAAACAGTCAATTTAGATTTTCGACATTCGTAGTGAAGTACCTATTATGCATACCGACGGAGTAATTCAAATTTAGAAAATATTCCGCAACGTTATCGGCCGCCGTAATCAAACTTTTCTAATGATTCCAATTTGAAAAAACTAATAAAATTTCTAAAAATCCGAAATTATATTATAACTATTTTTTTTAACGAAAATTTGATAGATCTTCTTGATCGTCGCCACGAGTCTGCTTGCCAAGTTTCAGCTCGATTGGATCACGGGAAAAGGATCCAAAGTTTTTGTTGACGGCAAGCCGGCAAGCAAGAGTTAATATAAAGGGAGTAAAAATGAACATACTTACTTTTAAAACTGTACGTGAAATACAAATATATGCAGAAATGAAATTCATAATATTATATATTCTTATAGAAAAATGGATAATTTTAGTTTATCTATTTACATTTACATTGTTTTTCAATAGTTCCAATAAATTGTTATAATTTGTGCGGGACTTATTCGTACTCCATAGTAATTTAGGGGAGGACTATTAAAATTACAAGCATTCTCGATATTTAGTCGAATGGTTCTACTGATTCATGAGAACATTCTGTATATAAATTAACCAGGCAATCCGCATTCTGTAGTGACAAATTGCGAATTGTAATTGATGACTTAATCTGGGTTTTCCACCAATTATCGCTAAATATCCGTGGCCAAATTTTGTCATTAATTGACGCTCTACAAAGTTAATCTATTGAGATCTAATACCCGATAAAAATAACGATTAAATTCGATTATATACTCCAGCTTGAAAGCATAAGTGCGTCTCAATTTAGGCAGATAAACCCCTAATGACAGAACAGTAGTTGTACGTAACATCCTGCACTTTAGAATTTTTATTTAAATATTTGTTTACTTTTATTTAAAATGAATTAAGAATAATTTACTTATTTATTTATTTTAAGTAATAGAACATTCACATTATAGTATGCATGTAACGTTACCAGCGGAGTATTACGGATAAACTATATTTTTTTCTGCGATGATAAATGTAGCCAGTTCGTAAAATCTGAACGGTAATATTTGATGTTGATTTATTAAAAGCGTTTTATACAGTCCAGAAGAAGGAGAACATAAAGGAAATATAAGCATTAAATCATAAAAAAATATACTAGTTAAAACAAATTTATTTTGGATGATGAATAGTAAAAATATCTCACCAACAAATTATTTGTAGCAGGAATCTACTATTTTGTATTGCAGAAATGTGCGAATTCCACTCGCAAGCGTCGCAACTAGAAGGTGCGTTACTTTCTCTCGATATTTAGCGGGAACATTTTTATTGAGTGCGCGATACTATCGGAGAAGTCGTCGCCCGCCACTTCCGAGCCGCCGAGCGGACGATGGAGATGCGCCGTCAGGGGTCTCCAAATCTGGTAAGCCTTCCCTCGGCTGCTCGCTATTTAACTGATTACGACTCGAGCTTTTTTCTTCTATATTTACTCCAGAGTTCCTTAATTAATCCGGAGATGTCGGTAGATTGACAATAAGGGACTGGGGATCATTCGTATTTTTGTTTGTTTATAGAACTCGATCTCTCGCGACGGAGAATTCTACAACGACGAGACATAACTCGCGCAGACGCTACGTGTCCAGTAGGATAATTCGAACGATCCCAATGTTACCGACCTTTGCTTTTAATAATAATCATTTAGTTTATTCACTTTCAGCGACAATAATCTTCGGGACGTTGTACGTAAGATAGAAGAATAGAGAGATCGTTCAATTCTCCCGAGTGGACTGAATGGCGCTTCGTGGTTATCCAATAACGTTAAATTTGGCTGCTCGTTAAACGGAATAAATGCCCGCTTCGGGGCTCCGAAACATCGGATTACAAGGCCATTATAAATTGAGCAGCTTCTCTGCACAAAGACCTCTCCATTGTGCAAAGCGAACTAATATATCGGTCCGGAAGAACCACCGCGCGGTGTGCTGTAGCAACTCGTAGGTAGTGAGCATTCATTTCTTATTATTATTTTCATCATTGTGTACCTACCTACTTTATTATATTTCTTTGATTTTTTTACTTACACTTCTGTTTTTTTAGTTTCTTTTTATTTTTCTTGTATTTTTTCTTCTTACTATTATGTTACTGTTTTCTTTCTATGTATTTTATATTATCCTATTTACTTTGATTCTAATTGTATTTTTGTTTTGTATATTATTATTTTTTATGTATTATGATTATATACTCGTGTATTTTCTTTGATTCTAATTGTATTTTTGTTTTGTATATTATTATTTTTGATGTATTATGATTATATACTCATGTATTTTCTCTTTTCAATAAAGACATATCTGAATGGCTTTGTTCGAGCGGCACGGTCCTGCCTGTTAGTTGAAAAAGAATGAGAACCTGGGGACAATTGAGTAGGACCGATATGGAAGCTTTTGCTCTTAGAGCGGTCCTGGGTAAGCGACCCCTAGCTGACTGACAAGTCTCTGTTCTCCTCGACCGGTGGATACAAGTTTGTAGTTTGTTTGTATTTATTAATATACGTACAATATTAATAATTTGCAGGTCGTTTGTCGATTGGGCCTTGGTGGCCACCTACCTCGGGGCCAGCTGCGTGTACGTCGTCCTCATCGCCGAGTCGTTCCACGAGGTCAGTATTGGGACTGCCGCAGCAGTTTCTTACAAAACTTTTATCATATCCGGCAGCAAAGCCGGGAGTGGCCGTTAGAGTCTGTTGGATCCATTTTTCAAGGCGGAATACATAATATGTGTTATAAAGAAAAGGGACGTGGCTGTCGCCGATCAGCTGCTGCTAGGCCCTACGGGCGGATATGATGTCCGCTCAGTGGAGGACCGAGTTGAGGTTACAATACATCTAAGTGTGTTTTTGCGACATTAATTCGGCTTCAAAGCCTGACGTAAAGCTACATTTTTTAAAATTATATCTATTTGTTGGCGATTTTAGAATTCTTAATATACTTACTGAGTTTGTTCGTTTTGAATTCACTCTCTGCTTATCACCTATTATTTCTTCTTCATTTTGCATTCACTTTCTGCCTATCACCTATTATTTCTTCTTCGTTTTGCATTCACGCTCTGCTTATCACCTATTATTTCTTCTATCACGCTCCTCTTCGGTCATACGTAGCACTTTCTGAATAGCAATACTTATTTGACATATAGTATTTTGTTATATTTCACACTCTTCGCCTGGCATACCTAAGTATGTCATTAAATAATATCTATATGTTTTTCAAAATAATCTGTTAATCTCGCTATCTTAATATTTGTTCGTACAGTTTCGCTATTTTTTGATACTGGTAACGTGTGCACTGCAAGCGTCAACATTTTTGAAGCATTTATATTACGTAAGATTAGTAAGACCTTCGACGGGAACAACAACGCGCTGACAACACTTTAGCCCGAAAGTGAAGTGACGTCGATACGAAGCGCAAAATGTTTTCAAATTGCAAAATATTTTCAAATTGCTCGCGTAAAAATTATAAATAAACGTAAATCGCATACTCCAAATAATAAAGTTTTAAAGTGACGCATAGGTTTTTCGGGAACAGCGCT
Organism: Agrypnia vestita; assembly: GCA_016648135.1. Taxonomy (NCBI): domain Eukaryota; kingdom Metazoa; phylum Arthropoda; class Insecta; order Trichoptera; family Phryganeidae; genus Agrypnia; species Agrypnia vestita. Next base: position 125,375 of record JADDOH010000472.1, read on the forward strand.
GTAATAAGTTCTCTAATATTTTCCCAAGTGCGTGCCTACGACATAAAATCATTCACAATTACGGTAACGCTCGGGTCCACGATGGCTGCCGAGGCACACAACTCGGCAAAAGTTTCGGACGACGATTTATATCGTCATTTATAATTTACAAAGTAAACCGGAAAAATGAACGAAAGACAAATATTAATACAAGTGTCATGAGATTCTGCGTCCAGATTGTTGTCTAAGCCATTTTCGTGAAAACGGAAACAGCTGTTACATTTACATACATAACGCTTTACGCAAAAACAGAAACTCGCAAACTCAGAAATTTATAATAATATTAGGTCCTTACATATGAAATTGGCGTTTAGTATGGGGGGAACATAAAGCCGATTTTTTTTTATTATAATATATTTATTTAATCAAAGTATGTACCATTGCTATCTATGCACTTTTGCCATCTCATAGGTAGTTCATCGATCCCTTTACTAAAAAAACCATTCGGACGGGAATCAATAAAATCTTTGAAGGCGGTTTGGACTGCCCCATCGGAGTTGAATTTTTTCCTTTGCAAGAAGTTATCCAAATTTCTAAAAAAAATGGTAATCTGTTGGGGCAAGGTCCGGAGAGTACGGTGGATGTCTTAGACATTCCAATTGAAGCTCCTCTAATTTGGTAGCCGTCTGTTGTGCAGTGTGTGGTCTAGCGTTATCATGAAGCAGCAGTGGCCTAGAGCGATTAACCAGCCTCGGTTGTTTAGCAGCTAGCTTTTCCATCATGGTTTGCAGTTGCTGACAATAGACATATGCCGTAATCGTCTGGCCAGATTTAAGATTTAAAATCCCTTCATTATTGTGCCGGTTGAGTAATGCAACGCAGCAGTCAACGCGCGTTTGTTGATTTGCTTCACTCAATTCGTGAGGTACCCACCTTTCAAGCTTTATCACCTTACCAATTTGCTTAAGTGGATTAAAACAGTTTTATCACTAACACCGCAGCCTGCAGCTAACTCGGATGTGGTTTGCGATGGATCCGCTTCCACAATAGCCTTCAATTCTTCATTATCAACTTTGGTCTCCGGCCGTCCACGGGGCTTGTACTGCAGGTCGAAATTTCCAGAACGAAAACGTTGGAACCAAAAACGCACTGTGTTTTCTTTTGCGGCACCGTCGCCATACACATCATTAATCCTTCGAGCCGTTTCTGCAGCACTGGTGCCACGGTGGAACTCGTACTCGTAAATAACGCGATATTTCAAGTTTTTCATTTTGTAAACTGAGTGACGCAAAGAAAAAAACAATTGAGGAAAAAACAAATGAATTATAATTTTCAAAACACAAATACATGAGTAAATAGCTGTATAAATTTGGATTTGGAATTCCTAACCAAAGAGAAGATATTTGAGATCAAATTTGCCAGTACGGCAAAACGCCAATTTCATATGTAAGGACCTAATATTTACATACATTTCATTAATCTTAAATTTCATAAAAATGTGAAAAGCTACCTGAAATTAATTAATTGAACGAGCAATTCCAGAAATATGCAACTGAGATGATCTTCAGATTTGTCCAAACTCCTGTCTCATAGTAAAATTTCGATAAATTAAGAAAATTTTCTTGACCTCGGCGAATTTCAAACATCGCTATTCCTTATTATTTGTTGCCCAAATAAAATATAAAAGCGGAGATGTCAGTTGTAAACTAAAGTTACATTAAAAAAACACAATTTATACTTACTTACTTACTTACTTACTTCCCATCACGCCGTTTCTCCACGAGGGTAGGCAGAGAGGATAAAGCGCCACTCTTCTGTCCCGACATACAACTCTTGCCTCATCACATTTATACATCTTCGCATGCAAGCTCGACGATTGTTGAGGCTCCTAACAAGACCATCCTCCTGTATCTGGTCAATCTGGTCACGCCATATTTCCGCGGTCGACCTCTCTTTTTGGTGCTGTCAACACTTGAGTTGTATATTTTCTTATCATTCTTTCCTCATTCATTCGCTCAATATGTGCCCAAACCATCTGAGTGATCCTTTTTTCATTCAATGAACATGTTCATTCTTTACTCTATCATAAATGGATTTGCCACTCTCATCATCATCACAGATCTCATCTCCGCCCAGAATAATATATATAAACCATTCTCGTAAGGTGTCATCTCTAGGGTGCTTGTAAATATGATCGGAGAGCGAGGGCATATGAGAAGTAAGGAAACAAGTGTTGCGCAGGTGGTGGAGGTGTACTACCCCGAGGGGAACTGGGACGTGAAGGTGTACTGCGCTCTGCTGCTGGTACCGCTGGTCCTCCTGGGCCAGATCAGGAATCTCAAGTACCTGGTACCCTTCTCAGCCGTCGCCAACCTGTTCCTGCTCCTCTCGCTGGCCATCACGTTCTTCTACATCTTCCAGGACATCCCTCCTGCGGATGACAAGACGCTCGTCGCTGGTGTAGGGACGCTGCCGCTGTTTGTCAGGTTCGTGACTAAATATTCAATCCGTTTAACTGTTAACAATAACAATATTGTTAACAGTTGGATGATTGTTACTACAACACTCAAAAATAAATAAAGGTGAAAACATCTGTCAAATGTCAATATTTCTATCATTGTGACGAATTTTTTTTTTTAAATTAATTTTATATTTGAACTCTGCTTGAAGAAATTAGTTCACATGTGTGAAAGAAAGTGATATTTACAAACTTCTAAAATAACTTTAGTAACTATCTACTCATTTTATGTAATGTTCACCAAAAACTTATATTTTAGACAAAACTCTAGACAAATGACTAGTTTGAGTGATGATATAAATATCGTTTCGACATCGAAAAAACAGATATTTTTAAGAACACCCAGATATCGTGGAGATCCGATATTACAATCCATGTAGGAATGTTTATCAATATATCAATGTATCTAATTTTTTTTAATGATTTTTATGCCAATATTGCGCAACGTAGGTGATGGAAAGTGATACATATTGCGTAATTAACTAGTCACACGGACCCGTCTAGTTCTGAGAGCTGAGGTAATTATCACCAAAAAAGGTGCGGAAAATTTTGAGTGCTGGGATAACAATCATCAAAAGAATAATATTGCTATTTTCAGAAAAGGTCGGATTATTTGCTTGACTTAGAACCTAATACAGAAACAAACTGACACAATACAGTACGCTTTAAAAGCGTAATTTGCAGTACAAAATAACACCTTTAAAGCGTACCTTTACCTTTAAATCATTTAAGTATTGGCTTTGTATTCGGGCCTTGGGTTCGACGCGCAATAGCGGCCTACACATGAACCCGACTCCCCCTCCCCGTTCACTCTCCGTAGATATTAAATCATTAATTATTTGTATTAATTAAAATAAAAAATTAAATAGCATGTCCCCAAACACTAGTTAATTGTATGCTGGTATAAGGGCTCAGAAAATAAAGTAAAATAAGTGGGTACACATATTAAATATTAGCACATTGATTTGTTACACAGTTATCTCCTCCCCAAAACAAGGCCTTTCAGCTGTTTATTGAATAGTTCTACACTATTTAATTCCTTTATGCAATTAGGGATTTCATTATAAAAATCGATCGCAGTGTATAGGAAACCATATCTCTCCCTACAAGTCCGCGGTATATCACTTCTTATATAGTCTCTTGTTCTCGTGTGTTGTTTATGTACGTTACTATTCTGAAAAAGGATGATATTCGTTTTTAATAATTTATTCTTTATTTTCTAAGTCATCTTTATCTTTTCCACATATATCAGATCTTCTAGGTTAAGCATGCCGATGATTTTGTACAAGTCAGTGGTTCTGTTGTATCGATTTAGGTTGAAGATTATTTTAAGGGCTCTATTTAAAGTTCTTTGTATCATTTCCTGCGCCTGTGAATTATACTGTGACCAAATAATAATGCCATATAAAATATGAGGGAGAATAAAAGCAATGTAGATAATTTTTTTAGTTCTTGTATCAAATTGTTCAGCTCTTTTCATCACACCAACTATAGGCCCAAGTTTTTTTAAAAGAGCTCGAATATGATTTGTACATAGAAATCTCTAATCTATTTCAAGCCCCAGATATTTCACGCAATCACTTTGTTTTATAATATATCCCTTTATATAAAGTGTTAGACTTAAAGAAGGTTAATTTTTGCTTTAAAATGAAGTAATTAGTTTTTTTTACCTTTGCCCGCCCTCGCCAACTACTCGGAGAGATGCATGAGACTAGGGTGCGTGTTATGACGAGATCTGGTTCTTATGACCTGACACTCCTCGTCACCACCGACTGACTACCTCCTCGCGGAGAAACAAGAGCGCTATATTTTTATCAGGGTCATGAGCCGACTGTGATTCTCTGATTGAAGAATGGATATCGGAAAACTGCAAAAGAATGGCATACATAGTAATAAGTGTCTGATTCAATGAAAGGAAGTTCACAATAAAACACCGATTAACAGTACAAATTACTTGAACATTTAATTTATTATTTGATTTCTCCCATCGATGTTATATTTTATCGCACCCAAAAGTTTCCCCTGAACAGATTTTATATTTGTAAAAATTGTTAATGATCCACCGCCTAGGTGATTTAAAATTTAAAGTTTCTTTATTAAAACTAGTATGGCTCTAGCGTTATACTTGAGAATGCAATCCGTGCGAAGGCACTTCCCCGACGCCATGGTGATTTGGGGGCTGAAGTTCTGTCCAGCATCCAGGCAGATCTGCATAGGCTCCTTGAAGGTGGCCGAAATGGGGTCTCTGACTCCGTACTGCTTGTACGCTTGTACTCGACCATGTGGCGACCGAAACATCCATCCAAGTCTCGCCGCGTCTGCGGTGAATTCCCGTGGTTGAGGGCGGCCATCGCCATCGCAAGATCCCTAATCAATTTACAATACATTAGAATATGCCCAGTTGCTTTATAATTTGTTAATATGTTGGTTCAAATTTCTGTATTCAGGTTTTCTTACCCCTAAGGGGACGCATCTGTCAACCGCTCTCCATGTTCATACTGGCGAAATGGCCGTGTTTTATACTAACTTCACGCCGCTTTGGCACCCGCGACCGCTGTCTATGAAAGCGCGCTATGCCTTATTACCGTCTGGGGTGAATTGTCGCACTCTGCATTTTTATATTAAGTTTTCTTTGGATCCCACGTTATTAATAGGATCTTTGCGACATCTGATCCTGTCACGACCCTATGTGACAGTGTGTGGGATCGACTCGGAAGTGAATGGATAAGGCACTATAATGTGGATTGCTAGACTGGATTAAGTGGATTTTACATTTGGTGCAACTGAAAGTAGATTTAGAATATTATTACAGTTTATTACAAAATGTTACAACATAAGAGCATATTTTATTTACCTATAACTACATACTTCTAGCTTGATTTTACTAAAACTTATTTATTGAAAATAATATTTACGAAATCGACCGCTACTCCCTGAATCTAATTTATATCATTACAAATTCCTACGAACTATTAGCTTTTAATCACGGCGGCTAAATCAGTGTTTGTTGAAATACGATGAACCTGAGACGCCTTCTGATGCTGGAGCAACACCATCCTGTTGGAGATCAGCCTGGAGGTTCCTTGGAAGTGTCCGCGCAATTCCAGAGTCTCGTGGCAGCAATCCTCGCGTTCATCCTTCATCCTTGTCCTGGCCGTGCCAGCAATCCTCGCGTTCATCCTTCATCCTTGTCCTGGCCGTGCCAGCAATCCTCGCGTTCATCCTTCATCCTTGTCCTGGCCGTGCCAGCAATCCTCGCGTTCATCCTTCATCCTTGTCCTGGCCGTGCCAGCAATCCTCGCGTTCATCCTTCATCCTTGTCCTGGCCGTGCCAGCAATCCTCGCGTTCATCCTTCATCCTTGTCCTGGCCGTGCCAGCAATCCTCGCGTTCATCCTTCATCCTTGTCCTGGCCGTGCCAGCAATCCTCGCGTTCTTCCTTCATCCTTGTCCTGGCCGTGCCAGCAATCCTCGCGTTCATCCTTCATCCTTGTCCTGGCCGTGCCAGCAATCCTCGCGTTCATCCTTCATCCTTGTCCTGGCCGTGCCAGCAATCCTCGCGTCCATCCTTCATCCTTGTCCTGGCCGTGCCGACCATCGAACGATATGTCTGCGTCGTTGCTTAATTTCGTACTCGTGATCAGAGGCTTGGTATTTAATTTATTAGAAAGTTATTGATTTTACAGATATCAATCTTTTATTATTGCCGGAAATGGTTCAGAGATACCTCCTTAATCTAGTAGGTATCAATAATGTTTCTATGTTTTACTGAATTTAATTTTAAATAAAATTTGAACTACGTTGATGGAATGCACACCATCAAGATAATACTGCAAAGTTTGATCATAATGAAATAAATGTTTTTACATAGCGAAACTGGACAATTTACGTATTTTTTTAAATAAGCTCTATTCCATAACTGAATCCAATGAGGGTTCTGTAAAAGAGAATATAATACAGAAAATTAGTAAGGTACCTTACGGTCTGCTATTCTCTAGAATGGACGTGCGCGATAGTGATTATTACCGGGTGGAGCTAGTGGCTCCATGTCCCGAACCCTCTCAGCTTTCGTGGTTTACGTGAAGTGAATAAATACTACGCAGAAGAGACCGATCATTGCCGCGCGGTAGTTTTTATAGCTTCCCGCCACTAGGGATGGGATACTTCTAGTGTTGTGCAGCGTTCAAAGATTTTCTTTCTTTTAAAGGTGAAAATCCATTATGTTACAGTATTCATAATATTGTTAATTTTTTACCTGTATAGAAGGCCTTGGTATATTTAGATACCTTATATATTGTTTTAATTTTTATTGATTTAGTGTGGTTTAACTGTAATCACAATATCGTAAATGAAATGAAATGTGGAAACATTTTTAAAAAGTCCTCGAAGGAGGGCGGCGAGGCTCCACGTGCCCCGACGCATGCGCATGGGATTGTACCGTACAAAGGTACCGGCATTCTTGAAACTAATTCCGCGGAAAATTATCAGTTGGATCCATATCTGTATCGGTATTTAGACATCCAGTCACCAAATTGCCGGTGCTATCTCGAGATGTTGCGCGGATTAGCGTTTGGACTATTTGTCAATACAGCCATCACTCAAAAACCGATTATAATCTGAATAAACAAAATTTTGATTGCAATGATTTAATGATTTATTACGTACTTCTTCAATCTCGATTGTTGTAGAATGAAATAAATAATTGTACAATAGATAACGAAATTTTGTTTTTTCCTTATTAATTATTACTATTGAAAAAAATATTATTAATTTGTCCGTTGGCTTGGCTATTAATATTAGGTTTACAAGAACGTGGTAATTAAAAAAAATGCATCCTCCTCGGGCTTCCTCACAGAAATCAAATGCCCGACCTTAACTCAAGTTTAGATTATTCAGAACTGAGGATACAATTATTGAAGATATTTTTAAGTAAATATAAGATTCATAGACCTCTGTTTTCGGGAAATTCGAAGTTGGAACGAGTTTTCATCTATGTACAGCACTATTGTATCAAATAGAGCACATAATGTCTACCTAATACTTATTTACTTAAAATATAGCCACATAGTATTGACTCAATTAAACGCCTACCTATGTAAATACTAAATACAACCTTCCTCTTACACCTAATACTTTATGTCAAATTACGTGTATACTTTACAGAAAAATATGAAGGAAGATGCTCCTGTTACTGGGTCATCTACAGCCGTATCACACATGGACAAATCTCTAAAGAGAGTAAATTAATAAATAAACAGTTAAAACAGACCTGGCAACCTACGTAATTCAATAAATAATATAAGTACATATATAAAGTGTTAAACAATGTAACTATTGCGTGGTGAGTCATCCCGGCTATATTTACTTCATATTTACCTCGTATGTCAAACTCCAATTTGCACAAATGTGTGCATTTTAGTTTTGACCTATTAGCGTGTATTCGTGAACATCGTACGCGTACACGAATATTGTGGAACAAATATGTCTGTTTTATTCCATCCATTTTGAAGATGGTGGATGGGTGTATGATATCTCGACAATGTTTTCTTGTTCCGCCCCGTGACGAGCGTGTTTGCGCTGTTCCAGCACGGTGATATTCGCCATGGAGGGGATCGGAGTGGTGATGCCGGTGGAGAATGACATGGCTAAACCTGGCCACTTCCTGGGCTGCCCGGGTGTGCTCAACACGGCCATGTCTTTTGTCGTGGGCCTCTACGCCATCGTGGGATTCTTCGGTTACTTGCGCTTCGGGGACGATGTCCAGGGAACTATCACAGCCACGCTCGCCAACGAGCTAATGTAAGTTTATCCTCGTGCTGTCTATTTTCTGGTTATGGTGTGAATTATATTTTGTAAAATCATTTTTAATTCCCTCTATTCCATTGCGGCTTATTTCGTGGTCTGGCATAAATTTAAAGACTATCAATACACAAAATTTGAAGGCATCGGGTATCCATTTACTTAACCAATAGTAAGGCTCTATTTTGCTTACTAGCAGAAAGCAACTGGGCAACGCCGACTGAAAATGTTGCGAATGCTCGCTTGGTTGCTAGCCGGCTGTATCCAGGCCAAGGCTGCTGCGATGGGTTTTAAAATGTGATAATTAATGAAACAAAATAATTCTATCCACGCGCACCTTCATCAAATAACTGTCTGAGCATGCGGGCCAATTCCGATTTACAATCACATTTACATTTTATTGTGCGAATTAATGGAATAAAACATCTTAGAACCATAAACAACGTTTATGATTAATATTTTGAGTTACAGATGACATACAATCGTGAAATATTTTTACTCCCTTTATATTAACTCGTGGCGTCTGCTTGCTTGCTTGCCGGCTTGCCGTCAAAAAAAACTTTGGATCGATTTTTGACCCTTTTCCCGTGATCCAATCGAGCTGAAACTTGGCAAGTAGACTCGTGGCGACGATCAAGAAGATCTATCAAATTTTCGTTAAAAAAATTTAATAATTATAGTATAATTTCGGATTTTTAGAAATTTTATTGGTTTTTTCAAATTGGAATCATTAGAAAAGTTTGATTACGGCGGCCCGATAACGTCGCGGAATATTTTCTAAATTTGAATTACTCCGTCGGTATGCATAATAGGTACTTCACTACGAATGTCGAAAATCTAAATTGACTGACAAATGTTTTTAGAATTTAATCTTCAAAGCATGAAGTGTCTTATCAAAGTTCAAAACATCAGACATTTTAGAAATAACTTTATATATAATAAATTACTGTAAGTTTAGTGTTATGTTATATGTTTTAATTCGTCTTTAATTGTTGTTATATTTTACAAAGAAAGGGAGTATAATAAAAACATGGTTTTTATGGGTTACTTTTTTAAATTATTAAGGTATATGTCCTCCTTTTGCTTGTATAACAGACTGAACACTTTTCGGCATGGAATTAATTCAATTTGAAATGTCTGTGGGCGATTTTTAAATGTAAGATACGCAAATTGGATTACACCACGAAAACTAAGATGATAGAAGCTGTAATTCAGGTGAGGTTTCGTTAAAATAAAATAAAATAAAATTGTCGAAATTTAATTGATTCCATGTTGAAACGCGTTCAGTCTGTTATAAAAGCAAAAGGAGGACATGTATCCTTTTAATTAAAAAATATTTCACGAATGCATATCATCTGTAACTCAAAATATTCATAATAAACGTTTTTCATGATTTAGAGATGTTTTATTTCAGAAATTGTCACAATACTGTACTGTGTTTCCTAGAGTAATAACACAACTAATTTATATTATGTTTGCGACAGACCCGCGCAAGTCGCCAAGGTGAGCATCGGCTTAGCGATTCTCTTCACGTACGGGCTGCAGTTTTACGTCCCCATGGACATCATCTTCAAGAAGCTGGACTCCAAGGTGCAAGAGAAGTACGTCAACCTCACTCAAATAGGCCTGAGGACATTCTGCGTCACGGCCTCAGGTAACCAGCGGTCTGATGGGATATTTCTTCCGATTGATAACTAGCCTGTAGCCATTCGTTTAAGCATTCAATAAATATAAGGTTCGATACGCGAGAATCAGGTAATTTGAGGACAAACAACGCGTTATCGCAGGTTCTTTAAGCTAGAAAATTTGAAACTGATCTAATTTTGAAAATATTTATTTTACAAGCAATAAATTCGCTATTTTTTCTCTTCCAAAAATGTACAGTTTCCTTTCTAATTCATGTACCAATCAGACAAGACTACAGGCGTATTTATTAATATACATATATCGTATAGGTGTAATCATAAATAAGCCAGAATCGAATTTATTAGCGTTGTCATACATTCTAAAATAGTTGTTCCAATATATGTTGTCAGTGTGTAATGAGTGGTTTGCGGTTTGTTCCAAATGTCAGTGGCCGTGGCGGCTGCCGTGCCCAAGCTGGAGCTGCTCATCAGCCTGGTGGGCGCCGTGTTCTTCTCCACGCTGGGGCTGCTGGTGCCCGCCGTGGTGGAGACCGCGCACCGCTGGGAGCGGGGCCTGGGCCGCGGCCGGTGGGTGCTGTGGAAGAACATCATCATCGGCATGTTCTCCATCCTGGCCCTGGTCTCCGGCTCCTACCAGTCCATCAGTGCCATGGTCGAGGGAGACTGATTGTGTTTGTTTTAAGGACAATATTGCGTAATAGTTATAAAATATATCTACTCTAAGTTTTGACTAATGTGTTTTATTATAAAAAACTAACTAACTAACTATTGGTAGGCAGAGACGAAAGAACACCATATTATTCTATATTTGCACACTACTTTTGCTTCGGTTACATTCATGCACTTCTCACGCATGCCCTGCACAGAAATAATTAAATTTTAATTTAATTATCACCTTGTAGGAATTGTCGTAATATCCGGCTATTGATTGATTGATGAGGTGTTCTTCGACTGCAGCTGAATAAAGCTGAATGCGCGCCGGCCGAGTTAGTTCCGAAGCTGAACCTGCGAACCTCGGTTCTTCATTTGCGTGACACCTGCTCTTCGGGACCCGCCCCACCCGCAGCGGGTGGGTCCCGGCACCCGTCACTGTGTTTTGTAATACTCGAGTTCCTTGTTTTTGGAACTGTTCCAACATATGGATTTAAAAACACAAGTAGACTGCCGAAGCACACTCGAGATAAAAAATATTGCGGTCAGGTACTCGTAAAAGAGTGTAAACGCGATGCTGTTTACAATAATAAAGAATAATGTCTTCAGTCTTCCAGACGATAATAGTTGTTGAATAATGGATTTTGGTGAGTAACGACAGATATCGAACATAACATACGGAGCACATGGCGCGTAGACAATAAAATGTATGTCTTTACAGCCCATGCAGCGTGCAAGCGCAACAGGTACAACAAACAGGGCATAAAGCAATATATAATAATAATAAAGAAAATAGATCATTTTGAGTCGATTGATATAATATGATGTGGTACCTTCCTACCTACAATGCGATGCAAGCCGAGTAGCTTTTTGGTAGTCGTTCGTTCGGTAGACGCTCGCCTAGTGATCTGGTGGTCGGTGGTTCGAGCTTCATTTGTTTGGTATAGTAAAAAATATTCATATCACACGTATTCCATGTTCGCATCTCTATCAAAAAATAAATAAACTGCAAAATATTGACATTCTGACACATTGATTAAATTATTTTCCTATGACCAAACCAGTTAAATAATTCGATAAACCATCTGGTTACAATCCTCGACCTAGTTCTATGTAATGATAATACTATAGACTTGAGTTAAGTGACCCACTAGTTGCGGAAGATGTGCACGACAAACCGATAGATACAACGATACAAAGTTCTCAGCCTCGTGGACATAAAAATGAAGTATGTAGTTCTATTTCGAAATAGCAATCGATAACCAGCTGAATTACTTTAATTGAAATTCACTATTCGATAAGTTTAACTCGAATGACGCACCTTTCTGTTCTACGATATTCTCGAAAAATAATTCATATTCCAATCAAAAGGCATGGCTAAATAAATATTTCCCGTGGATGAGGGTTGCAAACCATAGGTAGTCAAAATTTCCGAGAAAAAATATAAATAGTACCTAAGGACTAGACTTCAAAGCATCTTAAATTCACATTGTATATTTAAATTTAAAATATACAGAATGCAGTTACATCTGACCCTAAACGTTCATGTTCATAAAATACACAAGTTTCTGAGAATGGACAGGAAATTTAAAAATTAATTTCATTTTTCAATATTTTAAGTCCGTATTTAATGATAAATTTTAAGGAAATCTACGTACTGAAATCAACGATCCAACATATAACACTAAACCCAGCACTTTTGCAACGTCACGTAAATAGTCTTGACGTAATAATGGCACTGGGCCCAGCGCAATCCTTCTTTTGTTAATTTTATTTTATTTTATTTTATTTGGAATTCAAACAGCTAATTTGGTATTAAGAAATAGAACATATGATATAATAATAAAATTAAGCCAATTATGTGAATTCACTTGATTATCTAGAATGCTATATATTGTACACAAGAGAATAAGAATATATATTTAACAAATTCAATAAAAAGATCAAGGAAGAAAGAGTTTTTTTAAAAAAGATATAAAAATAGATTAATACATGAAGAAAGTACGGTAAATTTATTTCCAGGGTGAGAGGAAGGAAGGGGAAATGGTTTAGTAGAGGGAATATGGGATAAGGAATAAGATCTGTGTGATAAAGATTAGTTATGTTTAAAGTAAGGCCGTGTGGAGTTATGCAATGTGTTAAATGTGTGTTTTAATCTTAGTAGTTGTCGTGTTAAAGATATCGAGTTCACTGAAGAATGTGTTAAAATACGATGAGGGTCTGTAGAAGAATGAGTTCTGATTGGCGTTTGTGTGGCAGTGTGGGAGATAGAATGTGACGTCAGTTCTGGTAAATCTAGATGGCACTCGAATGGGAAATCGACTAAGTAGGTCAGGGCAGTCTACTTCTGAATTAGCTATTTTGTAAGTTGTGAGGAAAATGATGTCGTTTGTACTCTTCGAGTTTGTAAGGGTCGAATGTTAAAGAAGTTGGAAGACTCAGCGAAACTAGTTTGATTTCGATAGATACGAAAGTTTAAATATTTCAGGAATCGATTCTGTACTTTTCGATCCTGTCAATGTAGATGCTGTATCTAGGATTCCAAACTTGAGAGTCATATTCGACTATAGACCGGACATATGAAAAGTATATTATCTTCATTGTGGTCATATTATTGAATTGTTTACATACTCGAAGAATGAAGCCCAATATTTTAGTTGCTTTGGATGTAACATGGTCGATGTGTCTGTCGAAAAGTAATTTGGAGTCTAGTACAATCACAAGGTCTCTGATTTCGGATGTCTTGGAAAGGGGTTGATTTTTGAGAGAGTAGGGGAAGTTTATGAGTCTCTTATTTCTGGTAAACTGTATCATAGAGCATTTGTTAGTGTTTAGTTGTGATGGGTGCTGTAGGCGTCAAGGCAGTTCAAGTCGTCTTGTAGTTTGAGATAGTCCTCTATGTTATTGATGGCAGAGAAAATTTTCATGTCGTCTGCGAACAATGGTGTATGTGTATTTAAGAAACAGTTGGAGATGTCGTTAATGTAGATATTGAAGTGGAGTAGTCCCAGGAGTGATTCTTGAGGAACACCTGAGGCGACGTGAACCCAATCCGACCTGAAACCACTAACTACTACCGCTTGACTCCCGTCGGTAATATAGGAGGAGAACCATCTCAGTAAATCTCCGATTATGAGATTATGAGAAGTTTCTCTAGTAGTTTGGAATGTACAACTTTTTCAAAGGCTTTGCTATAGTCTGTATATATGGCATCTACCTGATTCGTCTGTCCATGTGGTCTTGTAAAAACTCTACAAAGGATATTAAATTGGAGGTTGTTGAGCGATTGGACGTAAATCCGTGCTGGTTAATATTTATAGCTGGCCAGAGGACTGGAAAAAATTGGTCGTAAACGATTTTTTCCAGAATTTTACTGAAAGTGCAGAGTTTTGAGATTGGTCTAAAGTTTGTCACGTCAGTTTTAGTTCCTTTTTTGTGTATTGGAGATACAAATGCTTCCTTCCAAAGGACAGGCATTTATCCTTCGTTTACCGGCTGAATAGAATGGATAATGGTAGAGATAGACTATGAGAGCATTTGTTAATGAAGTAAGGTGGTATATTAACGGGACCTGCTCCTAGGTTAAGGTCGAGTTGTTTCAAATATTTGAAGGTGGAATTCTGATTAACTTCAGTTCTATGTATGTGAGGAATGCTATCAACAGAGCTTTGAAGGGAGCTGTGAGCGGTGGAATTGTCGACTTCGAACACCGAACTGAAGTATTTTGAGAATAAGTTGGCTGTATCGGGTCCGTTAGCGGCCTTGACTCCGTTATAGAAGATGTTGTCGGGAATTCCATGGGAATTAGAACTATTTTTAACATAGCTCCATAATTTCTTGGGATCTGAGGCGATAAAATTTTCAAATTGTGCGAATAATTAATATATTTTTCTGCTCCAGTATTGTTCTTTCTCTCTTGTTTGTTTGTTTTTCACGAAATGTCTTATTGAAGGTATTTTTTCCGGGCCAGTGGAAAATGCATATAATTACAGACTTATTTATCTAAAAAAGATATTTAAGTTTTTCAGGTTTTTAGCGTCATCTATCCCTAAACAACTCTGAATTCTTTGAACTAGTCGAATTCTTCACGCGGTATTTCACTTTTACCAATCTGTTCCCCATCATACATTCGGCGCTATCCTCGATGGATCATCAGGCGCCACCTGATGCTATTTACACAGCCTAGAGTAAAATTTGTGATGAGGTCGGTCATTACATTTTTGTTGATAAACTGATAAAAATATAGTCATCCACGGAGACCTACTGAGATGGATTATTAAGATTATGCCGACGTGAGTTCCCTAGATGATTGTATGTAGACTCAGCTTAAAAAAGCGAAGTAATGGACCTTGAAATAATTCTCAATAATAAACTTCAAATTACGAACCACATTCACCAAATTACTTATCTAGGGCATTTTAGGATTCACACTCCGAATCTGCAGGTAAATTATACTAATAATTCTCTTTTCTTCAAAATACTCCGCATTTTTTCGTAGTCATTTAGAGTATGGATCTCAAATCTTGGAACCCGCGGCAGATTATATATATTGCATGTTTAGAACACATACAAATCAAATTTCTTTGCCACCCTTATCATCTGTGTTTCATTAACCCTACCTAATCTTTACCCAGATGAAATAACTTTTCAAAGTAACGAAAACCCTAGAATATCGAGTAGCACGTGCTGACTAAATACTACTACTTTACTCTTTATATTACTACAAGAGCATATTGACTTTTCCATTTAACCAGAACTATTCTCTCGTAACGTTCTATCAGAGTGACCTGACTCTCCCATGTACCCGAAAGTGGAATCTCTCGTATACAAAATTTCTAAATTTACTATTAATTAAAATGAACTTTTTAAATATCAACCTCACTACACTGAAAAACAACGAATTAGACCACCATCTTACTTGCTTACATATTTCATTGCTTTCCTTCTGCGTCAACGCTGATTTCAGCACACTTTTCCAGTCCGTTTTACTTACCTTTTAATTTTAATTTTATCTTATTACTGTGTTGTGGATCTTAATACTTAGTCTACATCTTATCTAATATACATTAAGTTATGTTATATTATACACCTTACTGTAAAAGAGTTATTCCCTGCAATGAGCCTGGGCAGATAGATATATGTGGTGATAATTAAACTAGCGCGGCAATCTTAAAACAGATTGGAATTTCGGTCATAAGGTAGTTTTTCAAGATTGGAGGCCATCTATCGTCGTTGTGTAATTGTGTCGCTTAATAAAAATCGACTTACGAGATATTCTTCATAAAAAATAGTTTACCAGTGCATATCGTGGCTCGCTGCTTTACCTATCGATGTAGGTCACATTTATGGAATGATTTGTTTTCACATCACTATCCGTGTCACGCCGCGAGCTGCACTCACCGGAATTCCCAATACGGGTATGGATTTAAAAATATCTCCAGGGCTAAAATCTTTAATTAATTTGTAACTACGTAATGTTTTGAATAGCCGATTTCAGCGAGGGGTGCGAAATAGGTGCAGTAACTTATTTTGTTAACTCGGAGTACAATAATGAAAAGGGCTTAATTTAGTATTTAGAAAAGTGTAGAAACCAAACAAAATGTAGAGCCGCCCGCGGGATGCACCTCCGATGTACGCTCCTCCAGTCGGTCTTCCTTAATATTATAACAGATCGCTTATCTTGACGTTTGAAAGATATGTCTAGACATATCGCGTACGTCTTTTCTATTTTTTGTCTTACTAATATAACAACGTCGTTGTAATGAGAATAAGGTGGAGTAACAGATAACAAATGGAAACCTTTATTCAGGATTTTATCTCAGATTCTTATTAAGTGTAAGATCCTACGACTTATATATAGTAATTCATAATTTTCTACGGAAAATATACATTTCTAAGACATTTTAACAATCACAAATAATATCCATTTTTCAATAATGAAAGCCCGTAATAATATGATATTGTTTCGTACTTTCTTATAAATGGTGGTAGTCGGAGTTACTTGTGCGCTACAGAATCGTCGGAGCAAAAGGCTCGATTGTTAAAGCTGTAGAACCTGGCGTCCTCTCGGGCCGCGCGGGGCCTCGGCTCCTTCTCCCCCTCAGGTCCTCCCCCGGGCGGGCGCGCCCCCCGCAGCCCCAGCGCCGCCAGCACCAGCACCACCCCGGCGGCCACGATGAACCACTGCAGGACCTTGAGCAACTTGATCTTTAAGTAGACGCTATCCAACAACTCCTTTACGTGGATATTCAAATCACCTCCCTAGAAAACAAAACGGCAGTCGTTTAATTGTCCCACTGAGTGTAAGATCTATAGATACAAGATTCCTTATCTGGTAACAGCAGTCACGAATACAAAATAAATATCGCGATACGTATGTGGTAGAATCCGTAAATTCAGAAAACTTCCCACAGACATTTTTTAACATTCTATGGTGAGTCAGTAGACAATTTTTTTTTCATCATTGTTGACTATTGTGAAATTCCCATGACATATCTCTTATACTCTTCCTCCGTCTGTTCGTGAATTCTGCGACCCGAATAATTGGTCGTTTTCTTCTGCGACCTTCCTCACGCCTTCCATATGCATCTCAATCAGATCGCGGCGGGACTGCCCCGAGCGTTTAGCTCTTCTCCCTTTCCAAGTCTTTCTGTGTTTCTAAATGTTTTTTTAAAATGTTTCCAAATCTCACCCAGCTTCGACATAATATTTTTCGTATTGACGAGATATTGGATTGCCAATTCTTCTTCTGATTTCTGCTTCACTTTCGTTTTTATTTTCATATTGCTGTCAATAATATATACTTATAAAACTCAATGCCGCTGCATTGCTGACTGAATGGCTTTTTAATATTGGGAGAAACCAGCTGGAAGAGACGCTCAAATCAACAATACTGTCGCAGAACAGATTGTGGAGAAACGAGGTATGTGTATAGTTTTCTGGGATATTTTGCCGTGTATATGTGACCTCTCTGGTCGACGTTTCGGGTCCCATTGCAGGGTCCATCATCAGGGTTGATGTGATGGGTGTGTGTTGAAGTGTAGGTTAAGTTTTCCTTTTCAATACCGTACCGAAGTCAGGGTATGTCGAAGTTTGTGTTAGGTTAAGTACTGGATTGCAGTACCGTGTCGAAAGCAGGGTGTGTATTTCTTGATGTAGTGTGTTGTGCTTCCGTGTCGGAAACAGGTGTTGTCAAGAATTTCTGTAGTGTTACGTCACTGAACAACAAGAATTTCTGTAGCGTTATGTCACTGAACAACACTTACTCCAGCGGATAACATCTGCACTACACCCCCCCCCCCTCCATTTACCCCATTCCCTGCTTCAACACATTTTCTTTCAGACCTGGTCCAAATACTGCATAATTATTAAGGATTCTGCGGAAAATATAATCGTCTTTATATCCCCTCCTCTTACCTCTCACCGATATACTCTCTGCGTTTTGTTTATTTTTTATTTTTATCTTCGTCTATTAAGTATTGGGATAAAGATCTGACATCCCAATATTGCTATTTTCGTTCTAAATTTAATAGGTTTGAAATTAATGATTTCAATCCGCCAGAAAGCTCTAAAACATAAAAAATGTTAAGTTATTCAGAAATTATGAATAACTTAACGTTTGTTAATATTTTAGAGCTTTCTGATTGATATAAATCATTAATTTTAAACCTGTAAAACTTAAAACGTCAACATTGACGGCATTACAATGTTATACAATAACTGTCAAGATACAGAAATAGCAATATTGCTATTTTCAGAATATTGTCGAGGAAGTAGTTCACAAAGTAAGGCACCAGGGACAGTGATAGCGATCGCTGATCTTAGTCCTGGTCCGGTCAGTAGCTAACCGGAACTCTCCGCACCGTGAGAGAAGGTGAATGGAAATGGTCATCCTCTGCTGAAATGGAACTGCTTCGTATCGTCTGTAATTTGATTATAAAACGTGATACTCACTTCCTCTACCCACAGCAGCGGAAACACTCCCGTCCTGACGTCAGCGAGGACTGAGATGCGAGGAAGTCGAGCCAACTCCATGTTGAACTGCATTCTTTTGGCTCCGCGCAGAACCACGCCAGTTTTCTGTGACCAGGAAAAGAACAAATCAATTATTTGGCTCATGTATTTAATTTGGCGTGTAACAATGCAATAATAAGTGTATTATGGTCTATCAGATTACAGTAGGTATCGTCACTCAATCTGTAAATATAATATTTTATCAATTATTTTTTAAGTTTATCGAGAATGGAGAAGCCATATCCAGAAGGCGGAATTTTGTTAACTAATTAAAAATTGTAGGTACCTACATCTTTTAAACATTTCATTATTGTAATCTGGTTTTCAAATACAACTTTCATAATAAATGAAAACGAAAGCAATCATCAGTTAATTTTGGTATTTAGTTTAAAAAGTATTTTAATGTGTCAAAGTTTGTTCAGATAATAAGAAAATTTTAATAAAATACCATTGATTCAGACGTTATGCGGGATATATGGAGAATTTCTAAATATATGTTGCACGATGTGTTATACAATTAAATGTTCATTTAATTGATGATAACGGCCGATAATGTAACGTGATGAATATTATATAAACATTTTACTGCACACATAACTTTTACGCTCAAAACTAGCGATAAAAATAAAACTCAGTTATATGTTTAGTAGATCGTTTAAAAAATTGGAACAAGATTAATTTTAACCAAAGATGTATCTAGCCAGTTTTATATCTAGAGCTAGACGATACTAATAATAAGTCAGTGTCTGCCTTCTGTAATCGGGCGAAGAAACTTCTCGGCAATTGGGTAATCTGAAAACAGCGAAGAAAGGGTGGCGGCGAACTTACCGGCTCGATTTCGACAAACGTTTGATGTTTGGTCTTGTCGGGATGGATTCCGCTGGCCACGTAGTCCCCGAGGGAGCGCGAGGCGAGGTAGAAGTGCGGGAAGGAGACCAGCACCGGCGCCCCCTGGCACGCCAGCAGGCTCTGCAGCCCGTCCAGGGCGCAGCCCCCGCCCGCCGCGCTCCAGTCGCTGCATTATAACAACATTACTCAAGTCGGTGCCTTCGTAACAGCGCACTGATCTCCTACTATTATCCACGTACCAGATCATTAAGGGGTTACTTACAACCACAGGGACATTTTCAAAAAATTGTTTTTTTTTTACTTTATAGCTTCAGTCATCAATCATTAAAAATTCCAAAAATTGGCTGAGTTAAAGCAGTGGCAGGTGAATTTTTAAAAGAATTACATTACATTCTTTCGTTTTTCTTTCGAAATTCCCCTTTTCAAACTGGTTATCTGATATCTCAAA
Source organism: Agrypnia vestita (assembly GCA_016648135.1). Classification (NCBI taxonomy): domain Eukaryota; kingdom Metazoa; phylum Arthropoda; class Insecta; order Trichoptera; family Phryganeidae; genus Agrypnia; species Agrypnia vestita. Next base: position 145,277 of record JADDOH010000472.1, read on the forward strand.
AACTACTAGGCCGGTTATGTTCAAATTTTTTGCATAAAATATTCTAATAACATTATCTACGATATGGCAGATAAGTTTTTGACAAGGTTCACCGTTTTATTATTATGCATTTTTAACTTTAAAACGGAAAATTTTCAATCTGATGTCTTTTGCACAAAAAAACTATTTTTGATTTTCGAAAAAAATCTATTTATATTCACAATTCCCTCATGCGCGTGCCGAATCCACAAATTAAGGCAAACCTCGACGCGAGTTTGCTGTTGTCCTTCAGTAAGTTCATACGGTACCCGCTTTGCGAGCTTCTTTCTTTCCCAATTTGACTCAAATTAATCGACATAGTTTTGTCACTTACGCCGAAGCCTGTTGCTAATTCCGCTATGGTTTGAGATGAATCGGCTTCTTCTATACTGTGGCGGAAGCGGATTCATCTCGATTGGTCATTATCGACTGTAGTTTCCGGTCGTCCCCGGGGCTCGTTGTTGAGGCCGACATTCCAGAACGGAAGCGATCAAACCAAAAACGCACCCTGCGTTCGTTTGCGGTACCTGGTTCTGCGCAGATGGCACACAACTGATATTCATCCGTATTCTGAAAATAACAATGTCTAGATCTTTAAGATCTTTATCCCAACACTTAATAGACGATAATAATAATTAAAAATGTTCAGAGCGGATTTTGCTATTCTACGGCTCAAGTACACTCTATTAAAATATGATATAAGAAAGATTGTTTCTTACAAACGTATTAATTTCTTCATCTACAGCGTCCAGATGAAATATCATGGCTAAACTTGACCGCGTTACCGCGTATTCAAACTTTCCCATCTTGACATTTGACACATAACAATTTACATCTTTCTCCCTCCCTCTATATCTATCTCATGTAGAAACTTACAGAAACAAACACCGACGTAAAGCTATGTCTCGTTTATTATCGTCTATTAAGTGTTGGGATAAAGATCTTAAAGATCCAGACATATCTGTCAAATGTCAGGATGGGAAGAT